>JACXGM010004715.1:0-11254 GCA_016801145.1 Umbra pygmaea
TAATACAGTAAGGGCTGTAGTACTGTAAATCAAATTACGGTAAGGGAGATGGTACTGTACATTACATTACAGTAACTTGTTTGGTACTGTAAATTGGATTACAGTTACATTTGGTCTACTGTAAAATCAATTACAGTAATTGTACTGTAAAACCAAATTACAGCATCACTGGCCAATTGCTGCCAGTAAGTTACTGTAAAATTTACATCATTTTTTTTACAGTGTACAGTACCTTGCCACGTCGCTCTCCAGCTACTTCTCTTGTGCAAATTAGGCGCTTGTAAATTAATTCAGTGTTGGGCAAGCTACTTGGAAAATGTAGTGAGCTAAGCTACCAGTTACTTTACATAAAATGAAGCTTCACTACACTGAAGCTCCCCCCAGCGAAATGTAGCAAGCTAAGCTACAGAAACATGGCAAAAGTAGTTTACTACATCTAAGCTATTTTTTAGGGGATTGAACTGACTTTATTCCAAGTCAATGCTATCTTTTAAAAGAGTCTGATTTTTGACTCACTGAATCGTTTAATCAATCTTTGTTCTCTTGCTTAATTCCATCTCTATCTCATGATGGCACTGTTGTTTTCTATAACATTGCTGATGTAAATGTTTCCAGCACACATGGAAACAAATTTCTGGTAACCATTGTTTTTTCCAACAAAAAGCAAATGAGTTAGTCTTTATAGAGTAAACATTTGTAGACCTAAGTTAAGCCCGTCATTACATTTGACTACATTAAAATGTGACACAGACACTATAAGCTGTTATTACTTCAATGATTTTGTTAGCTTAACATTATGGTATGAATATATGAACAAATTGCGTCCGTTGTAATATGCTATACTCTAATATTCTGTTAGGCTACATTGTCTGTTAATGTATTATTTGATTTTTTTACATATTTAATTACATTTGGTTAACAGGTTTTATATGTGTCCTTTAGAAGAGGGGAAAAGTAGCACAATGTGATGAGAGAAAAATTTAAATGCTTTAATTAGTACAGTATGTACAACACAATTCAATATGGAAGATTTTAGGAAACTGTAGTCTACCGTTACAATAGACTATCCAATGCAACTCTTCATAATCTAACATAGGAGGAACACATAAACTTTATTGCTAATAATAAAAAATGTTGTATTGGCAATAATGTATAGAAACAATTAATTTAAAAGGGCAATTCTAATTGGCTATAATGGCCTTGGCTAAAGTTATCATGGTAGCTTTGCTACCATATTGCGAGTAAAGTGTGGCACTGTCCCTGAAATGTCATACAAACTCCCTGCTGAACGGAATGAGTTCACCAAGTCTGGGTTTAGAATCTCCTTCTCACACTTTGCTGCAAGCAAGACTGTTTCTGAAAATCAGACTGATATTTTTTAAGGATTGTGGACAGAGAAAAAAAAGAATGTCTACAAACAACGAAAGGAAGGAGGTGTGAGGAGTTGAAAGCAACTCTAGACTTCACCTGCTGTGTGATTTTGACGCAAAGGTGATTCACACATTAACAAATCTTTTAGAGCAGTGATTCAGTACAATAATATCACTGAAAAGACTCATGTAAAAAGAACAAATATTTCAGGATTCGCACATCACTAGTTAGCTAAACATACAGGTCCGTGTATGGAAGTGGTGTCACTTACTGATCCTTAGCAGTTGTATTTCAGACTTTAGTTTCAGAAATGCTTGTGAAAATGTAGCTTGTACGGATGCTACCGCACTACTTGATCAATAAAAAAGCTTAACTACTGTAAAGCTATTTGATTCAGAAAGCAGTGACGCTACCACCACGCTACTGAGAAATTTAGTTAAACTAATAACGGTGCTATTTTTAGCAATGCTCCTGCCCAACACTGAGTATAGTTGGTGAACGTAATCATTCCGTGCATGATCTGATGATTGTCTTCCATATTGGATGAGCAGTGTGAAAAGAATCGGCCAGCTCGGCGACATTTGGTTGTATGTACCATGTGGGCGCCCTCACAATATGTTTGACAAGACTCACAATAATACCAGTGATATAGTCGACAAAGAAGCTCATCCTCTCATTTGATGAGTTTCATTTTTTTCACGAATACAGCGTTAGATACAGTGGACTAGGGGGTTAATGTTGAATGTATGCCCTCACACACACGCACGTACATACCAAACGTCAAACGCTCAAAACTGTCACGGGCCAGAAATCAATCCCGGCCGGTGCAAAAAAAAACAAATTAGGCAAAACCTAAACAGTGAGGGATACATCGCCAGCGTGCTGCGTCTGCCTGTTATCCATCACCCAAGCCTGGGAGGCAAGGGGCCTTGTAAGGCACACACACACAGATGAATGGATCTCAATATCCACAAATAGCCCCCTTGGACACCGCCACCAACTCCCCTTAACTCAACCACACACACACAAACATACACACACATATACACACAACCACACACACATACAAACACACACACACACACTGTCCCTCCTGGGCATCAAGCTGCGGTATTGTGTCACCTTACAGTCAATAAGGCCTGCGCCCGCATCCCCCAAGGAGCTGCACTTTATCACCCGTTAATTACACTACCTTAATATTTTAACAGGTGTGAGGGAAAGGTTCATTCTGTGTTGGGGATATAAATGGGGTAACTTTAAATGGCCTCGCCCAGCTCGCTCCCTCCTCTCCATCCTCCGTTGTCTCTTCTCCCTCTCTCTTGCTCATTCTTGCCCGTCTTCACCTACCTCACGGTCCCTCGCCTCGCCGTTCTCAGCTCCACGGTGATGAGTCGCTACGGACGGGCGGGCGACAGATACGTCGTCAAAGCAGATGAGATATTAAAGGGGCAGAGAGTCAAACACGCTCACCTGCATCCATCAACGTCGGCCAGCATGGTCGACGAGACGCGGCCGCTCCCAGTGACCATGCCGCATACGTAGCAAATAGAGGTGACACTGACTCGCAGCCACCCAGCCAGAAGTGTGATCCTGCCCACGTCTGAAGAGAAATATTTGCAGTGGTTCTGCCTCCTGGTTTACCTATGACCTGCCGTCTCTTGGATGTTAAAGGTTGTTAATAATATTGTCACCCTTGCGTCAGCTCGATGTTGAAATGGATGCACTGTATGTAGAGGGCATACTGGGTACTTTTGGCTGGCCCTTTTGACTGGAATATTAAATGGTTCGACATTCAGTTTTTTAGTGGTGTGATTTTCTTGAGGGAGAATATATTTGAAGCTGTGACTGTGAGGGCTGTGACCTTTTCATTGTTAGTGAAGGTTGTAATTAAACTTATTAAGCAGCTAAAGTATGCCAGAACAAGGTAGCAAAATATGTAACAATTAAATAATCATATTACTACTTTAGATATGCTGATCTGTTAGACGTTTGAGCATTTTGAGAGGTTCCAATTAAAATGTACTAGAATGACTAGAATGACTGTGCCCTTCCTCTCGGGCATACCTGTCTCCCGCGACATACTTGTCTCCCTAGCCTCTGCTTTCTACAGCATTTTTTAATTTACCAAAAAATTTAGAAAATACCTCCATAAAATGTAAAAAACAAGAATTTTTTTGGGGAGATACGCACTTTGATGTGAGTTATGACTTATAATATAGGCACAGTTGTAGTCTAATAAATAATCAACCGAATACTGTTGCCTATTGAGGATTATGGTGCTGAATATACACCGTTGATGCGGTATGTATGTTTATATACCGTTGATGTTGTATATATGTATATATATCATTGATGCTATTTACACCACATTCCAAATTATTAAGCAAATTGGAATTAAGTGTCATAAACATTTCTATATTTTGTTTTTCAATCAAACTCATAGATGATATTGTGTTTCCGGTCTCTTTGGATCACTGAAATGGTACAAAAAGAAGAACCGTGCCTTCCAAAGCAAAATCATCTTCATGCATGACAATGCACCATCTCATGCTGCAAAGAATATCTCTGTCATTGGCTGCTATGGGCATAAAAGGAGAGAAACTCACGGTGTGGCCCCCATCCTCCCCTGACCTCAACCCTATTGAGAACCTTTGGAGCATCCTCAAGCAAAAGATCTATGAGCGTGGGAGGCAGTTCGCATCAAAACAGCAGCTCTGGGAGGCTATTCCGACATCCTGCAAAGAAATCCAAGCAGAAACTCTCCATAAACTCACAAGTTCAATGGATGAAAGAATTGTGAAGGTGATATCAAATAAGGGGTCCTATGTCAACATGTAACTTCCCCTGTTAAGATGTGTTTGATTGAAATAGCTTTTGATTTCAGTAAATATGAACTCCTAATGCTGCAAATTCAACAAATGACCAATTTCAGTTCTTTACAACCTATAAAAGGTTTTGAAACTCTGTTGTGCATTTAGAACAGTGCATTTTAAGTTTTTTATTTTTGAAAGAAAATTCTGTTTTAATTGGGTGTTTTGTTCAATGAAATTCGACTTATACCCTAATGGTTGGTGACTTGAAAATTATACTGACTGTCATTTGCATCGACCGCTCAGGAAAATCAGTGTAAAATATAATTTACATAATCATTTGGAACACGGTGTACTGTATATATACACTCGTTGAACAGGTGTAATTTTATGAAGTGGCCGGTGAGTGTGTGTATATTATGTCATTTTAATTTGGGGGGAGTTGCCATTAGGGTTAACTGACCAATACAAGGACAGAACGTTCACCTGAAAGTTGGAAAACTGCATCCTGGGAAATGTCATAGACTACTCAGTTGGCTTAACTACTAGGCCACCTTGCTGGTCTAATTCCTAATTCCATTGTGACTACCCTCTGAAAAGTGAACAGAATGCAAAGTCATAAATATTATATATATTATGACTAAACAAAATCACAGACCAGTCTTTTACAAACGTCCAAGTCTACCTGGTTGGTGTTTCCTATGGCAGCTGCTGCATTATAATGACCTTGATTTATCCTATTTACACTTCGCCCTCACAGTCCCCTGCATGCCCCAGCCTCTTAGACTCAGTGATGGTAGGTCCATGCTGCGGCAACACAATTGTAAAGCTACAGTAGCCAAGTGAAAAAATTTGGCTGCCAATTATTTAGCTCTACTACTGCTGCGTTGAAGTGTTTGGAATAGAGGACGAAGAATTGTTAAACACACTCTGAGCACACAATGTTCAACATGGCTGCTTGGATGTTGCTTTCAGCCGAAGATGCATTCAGCCAGCGACTTTTTCATTTACTGTTGTAGGAATAAAACCCATTGCTCTACTTATAAACGGTCATAGGGCAATATGCTGTAGGCTATAATAAATAAAGTCTGTGTAAATTGTTTTAGGTTTGTTTAATAAAACAGCATTGATTTTTCTTAGAACTGCTCCTCAAGAAACTAAAGCTACAGATGCATGTCAGTGCATCCCCATCTCTGGATTTAGAGGCATTCTGCTCCACTGAAGTGAGCCTACTAAACATTAGTAGTCAAGTATGTTTGTTTCGCTCACAATTTTGTCTCTGTGGTGTTTGAGTACTGAGAGGCCAGATGCTTGGTGTACTGCTTTTAGACAAGGTTAAAGCTCTTGAAGAATTGTTTATGTGTATTCTGAAGTGCTATAACCCACCCAGCTGGTGTTTAGAGTACCAGTGAGGATTAATACCTTCCTCAAGGGTATTCAAGTCATGCTAACCACACACGACAACACAATCACAGGCTAGCATAGATGCTAATGTTTCCCCACCACAGCAGCAGTTTACCCACACTGGAGGCCAGCGGTAATGCTGTGGGGGAAACTGAATCCCCAAATGGCTCCAGATGGCTTACATGTCGCTGTATGCTCAGCCAGAGAGTGTCCAATCGTGCATGGGCTAAAAGCATGTGCTGGGGGGTGCGGCAACACCAGTGGGACCTATTTTTGCGTGTTAACAGGGGGTGTTGTAGCGCAGTCCATTCAAGGCGCACGCACCCTCGCTCATTAAAACGCCACCATGATCCGTGTGGTCGCCGTGCTGCGTACGCTGTGAAACGGGCCAGAAATAATCCCCACGCTCCCCTGTGTGTACACACGTCTCACGCCTCTGCCTGTGTGTGATGGAGAATTGAGGATGAGGCCGGGGAAACGTCTCCAGCCATAGGTGGTGGGAACGGTTATTTTCTTTGCTCTGGTGGGTAAAGAGAGGGAGAGAGAGAGCTCCAGTACTTTCTGTCAGCTAGCGTTAGCCTTCCAGGCAGAGGACGAGCCGCCCACGGACTGGAGTCAGAGAGACGTTCTGCATACAGACACAACCCCTGCTTTACTGCACTGTTCTGCTGCTGCCACTACAACTGCTGTGGCCCCCCGTGGTACATATCACACACCCGTACACACATGTACTCGCACGCGTGCGATCAGACACACACTCTGCATGCAGAGAGACACGCAGATGTGACAAGCAGAGACATTAACACGGTCGATAGGCACAAACACATTTACTGTACAACCGCAAAATAGATAACATGAAACAACCACGAGACAAAGACACACTCACGTTGATACACATTATAAGGAAACCATTCTGCAGTTGACCATGAGGAGAAATCTACATACTATATACCAATATGTACTGCACACAATATACTTGATTGTATACTTTACATTTACCCCTCCCCCCGCCACACATAAAGAACCTCACAGAGCTGTACGTGTCTCTGTCACTTAAAGCTATCCCTGACAGCTCTCGTTTAGTCACATGGCAGAATACAGCCTTTCTCCTGCTAAAGATGTCTCTCTATCCTCTTGTGTTTTATTCTCCAGCTCTCTTTCTATCTTGCTCTCCCTCTCTCTGTGTCCGTTTGTCTCTCTGTCCCTCTCTTTATTTCATCCTCTCTTTCTCCTACAAACACACCATGTACTGTACACAACCACACACACACAGCATACCAGAACGGACCTCCAAGAACCACACATGCATCCTTCCGCACCGTTTCTGACATTGTTTCAGCAGGCACATACTGCTTTTTACCTTTGTCTCCTCTTCTCTCGTTTCTCTGTCTCTTCTTTCAAACTCTTCAGAGAACACCTGAGTTAAATCTCTGAATCATAGTCTCTAGCTTACACCTTCTTCATCCTTTTATGTTCCACACTCTTCCTCTTTCTCACACTCTTTTTCACTCTCTGGTATTTATGTTGTCTTCGCAAGCAAGCAGGTTCAACATTTCAGAACAAACTCCCCTGTCTGCTTCTTTCTCCGGTAACCCTTTCAGTTCAAAATGTCAACGGAATTGGAAATGTCAGAGTAACCACAGAGCTAGCACTGCAGCCCTTTCCCAGACAGACATTTTTAATTATTTATTTGGACTCAATGGCCTCCTTCTATGCCTTTGCTCTGACCACAAAATGGCCGCCTTGCAAAGTTCAGCAGTGGCCAACTTTCTACCACAGAGGACAAAACCGGTGTCAATGTCACGCTAGCTGTAGCCGGTTAGCATTTGTGCAATAGCCATCCACACACAGTGACACACTGTTAGCCCTGAAACTAACCATCCTAAAACTTGCCAGATCTGGGTCTTCTCTCAGGAGAGACAAACCAATTAAACAGAACAACGCTGGATTTATCTGGAGTTTTGTCTTTGTGTTTGCCTCCTCAGCCCTCTTCCTCTCTCCTCTCCACTCCATCTTGTCTTCCCAGCGTTTGTGTCTAACTTTAAGGCCAGGGCAACAGAGGGAAGAGCTGGAGAGTTAGCCTTTGTGAATCTCTTGCTGAGGATATTTGCGGGTAATTGCTGCCTCTCGTCGTTAATTAACGGGAGGCCGCAGATAAGCGGGTGAGAGGCTCAGTGCTCTATCAGCGCACATTGCCAGATAATGGGACACATTCATGATGAAACCAGCCTCAGCCACATGGCAGCCTCCTTTCAGACAGGAAGAAAACCAGAGAAAGAGAAGGGAACATTCCTGATATAATTAGTAGCTAGAGAACAAATGTTAAAGTTTGTACGGCTGGACAGGTACTCTATTTAAAAGCCAGGTAGCTGTCTTCCACTGGAACAAATGCAGACCTCACATAAAATTCACAGTGAAAAATGGCTGGTTGTTGCTCCAGGCAGACACGTACTTAATTCAAAAACCAGGTAACTGTCTTTCCTCTACAGATTGCTGCTATTTCTACTATAATGCAGTATATAATAAAATCAGTGTAAAATGTCTGATTATCCTTTCAATTTTGTTTCGTGGAAGAGGTGCTAAAACAAAACTAATATATAATTGAATGTCATTCTCTCATTGAATGAGGTCAACAGGTCACAATGATCATACAGTATGAGCACAGAGTAATAACAGATATTGTTTAGCTCATTCTATTCACATAGTAGTGTCTACTACAGCGCCTCTCAACGTATGGTCCATTACTGTATGACCAACAGGGCCGGTCTGAGGCATAAGCGAACTAAGCGGCAGGTGACTCCGCGTGGTGGGGGGGCCCCAAATCAAATTCTGCTTAGGGCCCCCGAAAGGCTTGGGCCGGCACTGATGACCAACAGTAGTTTAATGTAAAACTCTTTAAAGGAGTATGTCACTGCTACTCTATTTACATGTGTTAATATGGTGGTAACATCATACACGCTATCATATGCGAGCATTTTCTCATGCTATGTAAATACAAGGCATTTTTGCATTTCACTGGTAGAAATGATCTACTGTACATTCCCTGGTTGTACAGCGCTTCCTGTAACAAAGATTAATCAAAATATTAATAGTAGTTGTTCTTCTCAAATAAAGCCCGACAAAGAAGTAATCCTTCCGTTCCTGAAGTCTTTACAAAGCAAGGGAACATTTGTCAACTTGGCTCTCCTGCAATCTTGTGGCCAACAGAAACAATGTTGAGGATAACCATATCTACATGTCACTAGTGTAATCGAGCAATCTGTGAAAAACCACAAAGCATGACTCCATTCATTTGAACAGTATATCAGGGAGTAGGCTTAAAGATGTGCTCCGTGCTTTTGGATAGTGTTTGTAAATGTAGGGCTAGTGAGTTAAAATGAGACCCCAAAATATTTGTGCTATGTCATATTTGTACCCCATTTGATCAAACCCACCAGACTTAAAAGGCTAACTGAGGTATGACAGTGATTCAACTTAGAGATTATGTACATATAAATAACATACTATACACCCAAAATGGGAGGTTAAAATACATATTTTTTTAATTGCAAATGTCACAGAGTGCATCTTTAATCAAAAGAGGAGGTCAGTGGTTGAACTCTCTGCACATTTTCAAAAATACTGCTGCGGGGCAAAATTATTTCTGAAACACCTGTAATCACTCATGATTACTTAATAATACCCCAGATAATGCCTAGCAGTAGATGTTCTATTTAAACCAAGTTCAGAACCTGTTTGACAGGAGTTATTACCGCTCGAGGAATGAAAAAACTTTAATAATGTATTTTTTTATTAAGAAATTATGACTTTAGTGAGTTGCCTTCTCAATACTCATTTTAACCCAGGTAAAACGGTAGAGTTCAGGTGCATAAATGTACCTGCTAGAAAAGGCTGGTTGATCTGGCCCAGGTTTGGTGTAAATTATAGAAAGACAAATTATTGATTTGAGGATTATTCTCTTTCAGAATAACTAATTATTAATAAGTAATTAACTCAATCTTTACAGAATGACAGAATGTTTTGGTAATTTTTTTCTGATATTACATTGCAAAACCAGGGATTTGCCATTAACAAAAGGAAACAATGGGAGCAGAATCTGATGATGTCACACCTACAGGGAGACAATGTCCAGGGCACGCTGCCAATACGAAATGACGAACATGATAAAAGGTTAAGAGAAAAAAGGGATAAAATAGTTCCACTTACATTCCCATTGTCTGTGTCAACAATTAGCTCTGTGTTTTCAAAAGAAGCAAACAGAAACATAGCCTCGAAAGTTAGGGGTGGAGGGGGCTGCCATAAGCACCCCCTGACGAGATTTTTTATTTCAAAAAAATTTCCCCATTATCCTCCATTCCCCATTCCCACTAATCATGCCTTGTTGTCAGCTCTGCAACTCCTCGCACAGATTTTTCGGGATGGCGAGTGGCACGCACATTGTTCACCCAACCACGTCACCCAGCCGGCTATTCAGTTCACACAGCTCATCCAACACGATGGTCAGACCATGCACGGGACGATTACGTTCACCAACTACTTCCTTGATTGAACTTACAGGCGCTCAATCTGGACACAAGGAGTCGCTGGAGAGCAATGTGGCCTGATAGATAATATGACTTATCTAACCCAAATCCCAGGCAGCTCTATGGCAATATGCTGGAGGTCCAGAGAAAGTCAGAGAAGGCATAGTCAGGCTCGAACCACTGACCATCATGACATAAATTGTCCTGCAATGCAGCGACTTAGCCCACTATGCCACGTGGACCCCCCCGACGAGATTAGGTAAATAGGTAAATTATCATATTTTTAAAACAGAACATGCATTCAGTTGGGTATTTGCCAGATGCTACAGTCGACAAAAAACTATAGTATTCTTAACATAAAACCTAAATTCATGTTTGCCAGTTTAGGACATATTGTCTGCAAAAAATGGGAATGATGTACTGAATAGGGCACTTAACTGTGGTGTCAAGGGTGTAGTTTCAGCACATACCTCTGCTAGATATTAGAAAAACATGTTAGGACAGACTGTATTGCTCAAAAACTACGAGTTTATTTATAACTGTAGCAGTAAAGAAATGTTTTTGTTTTTGCTTATTGAAGAAGCCACCAACAAACCCACCAACAGGGAACTGAACTGGGGTCTTAGGTGCAGATAAAAGCTATGCCTTACCTCAACCCCATCAGACCAGGGCAAATATTAAAAGGACTTGAGCCGATACTCACATCCCTGCATGTGCCAGTTTGTCAACCATGTGATGAAAATCTCACTGTCTTTCGCTGTCCCGAACAAACAAAACACAGCCCTCCCCAGAGTAAAATAATAATGCACTTCCCAAGTTTTGACCAATATCGAGGCTAATTAATATCGGTAGGTCCCATAGAACAGTGTTACTGATTGGGTCTGTCTTAAGCCTTAGCTATATATTTGACATCTTGAATCATAAAAACTCCATCTTATATGACACAAAACATTTTAAAAGTAGACTGTACAGATTAAGCAAACTTAGTTCTAAAACTCTGTATTGCAGTCACGTCTCGCCTTATGTATCTGAACTGGGCTTACCAGATAACATACACTCCCAGAAGACATTGTGACTGTCATGACAGTCTGGTAAACTAAAGAGTCAGTCATATTTGTTAGCTCTATATCATCTTTCAAATGCCTC
>JACXGM010004715.1:19331-37299 GCA_016801145.1 Umbra pygmaea
TGTTTTCACACAGACGCATACCTCAGCTTGTTTTCACACAGACACACACACACGCCTCAGCTTGTTTTGACACAGACATACACACATGGCTCAGCTTGTTTTCACACAGACACACACACCTCAGCTTGTTTTCACACAGACACACACACCTCAGCTTGTTTTCACACAGACACACACAACTCAGCTTGTTTTCACACAGACACACACAACTCAGCTTGTTTTCACAGAGACACACACACCTCAGCTTGTTTTCACACAGACACACACTTCAGCCTGTTGTCACACACACACACACACACACACAAACACAGTTTTTTCCCCCGCAACAGGACAAACAAGTGTTTCTCTGCTCATGCACGGCTGCTCATGCAAGAACTTGTGCACGTGATTTTGTCCGAAGGCAACTAGTGCTCATGAACGAATCATCAGTTAAAAGCAGCCACCTTTCAAGGTCAGATTCCATCACAGAAAGCCCCTAACTGGGCCTGATGTGACCCTGCCAAAGCTGCCTGGCCGGGCACTGTCAGTAGTATGGTAGAGCTTACACATACACAATTCAAGGCCTCCAACCCTCTAAATCGCTGCTTCTGCCAAAATCCCGCAGCCCTCAGCACTGAGAATAGCATGTATTTATTTCTGTGTGTCTGTCTGATTGTCAGGCTCAATGTCAGCTGTGTAGCTCTCTCACACATTTTTACAGGTAAACATTTTATGTTTAGCTGATGCTCTTATCCAGAGCTTTTATTATTATACCTAAATTAGTGACTGCGTACATGTTGTACATAACAATTACATTTCTTGACAACTACTGTAGGATGACAGGGGAATAGGTAACACACTAGAAGCTGGGGATGACAATGTGGTGATGCTAATCTGATAGAACATTTAGCCAGGACACTGGGGTTAATACTAATACTGTTACAATTAATGTGATTGGCTTTATTGATGTCATGGAGTCAGGACAACCGTTTCACATCTGAATAAAATTATGATATTCGTCACAGGGCATTGTCCCCTTTACTGCCATGGGGCACTGCGATTTGATCTCAACGCCAGAGTGAAGAGGATCCATTCAGAAGTGTTTTTAGCTAATATTCCAATGCAGCAGAAACAACTTACATAACGACTGCATGCAGTATGCACACAAACAGCAACCTAAAGATCCAGTTCGCACTGTTCTTAATTGAAAAACTATTTTAGCCCCCCCCCATTTTAGTCTGGATGTGTAGTATTTTGTCTATATTATATGCACAAAGTAGAATCATCATTTTACCATAGTTAGCATGAATCCCGACACTTTCATGGCTATTGCAGGCATTCCCTTACCAAGCATCAGGCAGGGAATTCCCAACAAATGTGTGACGTATGGTTTTACTAACGTACAGTAGCAAAAGTCCCATTGACAAAGCTGTCAATCAAACCTGAGCTATACGGTGACATCTAATGAGTATGCAGAGTGAGAAAAACCTCTAAACACAGGAGAACAAGAAAGAAAATACAAACCTAGAGACCTCAGACCCGTTTTTAGCTCTAGGGTACCAAAATTCACATTCTTTAGAACCTAGAGGTCTAAATAGTTCTAAATATAGCGTAAAATCACAGAAGGCATCTTCAACCTCCTGGGGCTAGGTGTCCCTATATATGGACAGTGTTATGTATTCCTACATTAACGTAACATCTCCAGAAAAGTGTTTTCCTGAAATGGTCTCACACACGTCCTTGCTTCGTATCCAGATCTACAAGCAGTTAGATTTGGGTTGGTAATTCTAAGCAGAAATCTACATTTTAAACAATATCCCTAAGCAAATTTTGATTTGGGGGCCCTCTCCTACCACGCTGCGTCACCTGTGCACTAGATTGGGGGCCCCCTGGCCCCAAGCAGCCGCTTAGTTTTCTAATGCCTCGGGCCGGCCCTGCAATATCCACAAATGGTTAGCTTTAAACTTGATATTCCTCTTTGCCTGAATCTGAGAGAGAAATGACAGAACGCTGTGGGTCCAGCAGTGTGTGTGTGCTTACACGTGCGTGCGTGCGCCAAACTTTGAGTGCCACCACCAACACAAACTAACACAATCACACTTTGTCAGACATTCTTCAGCATTTTAATGTTCCGCATCTTTCCCGTCGTCTCTTATTTCCCGTCTTTCTATGTCTGCACCATTATCTCCACCCCTCCTTCCCCAAATCCACGTCCTCCATGGTGCTCGCCAGGCAATTGTTTTTGACAGTTAAATGAAAACAGAGGGCCTTTACATCAGCTAATCTCAGCACTGCACTCAGGCTGTGTACCAGGGGCCCTTGAGATTCTTAAACAGAAATGCTGAATTTTAAAAAGCCTGTCTGATGCCTGGATGGGAGACCCTCTCTTTTTCTCTCTCTTTCTCATCCTCACACCCACTCTCCCCCCGACCGCATCAACAGAGTTTACCCAATTTTCTTTAGGTGCGTAGAGTAAATCAAGCCTGCTCAATATTTTCTCTGAACATTTTCTCCAGGGAATCGCCACACCTGCCTTGTGTCGTATCCTTTAGTGACCAGGTCCACATACTTTTTCGCTAAAGGTAAACCACTAACTGGTGTGTATCTAGTGCTACTTTTCACCATTAGGGTAAAGCAAGGGGAAAAGAACATAGAAAGACCAAAGAAAAAAGTAGAGAAAATATGAATACCATTACTGATTTTCCGTGGTGATGGGCACGGCAATGTGTTGAATTCGACAGCCTTCATCTTCAAAGAAGAAAAAAATATGAAGCTAAATATATTGCTGAATGTATATGTTGCAGTTTTGTATGTGTTCTAAACATTTTTAAATATATATTTTTTTTTTTATTTGGGTCATTTTATGTATTTTTTGTAACACTTTAGAGTGCCGAAAGTGTTTCTGTAGATGATCTACAGATTATCTACAGACTATCAACAATATTTTAACAAACACTCTACTAACCCTATTTCTAATCCTAACCTTAACACTTCCCCTAACAGTAACCCTAACCTTAACTATTACCATAAACCCTTTTATAAACCTAACCCTACCCCTGATCTACAAGTATACCATTGATGTTATTATACACTATCTTTGGAAGCCTGATTTTCTAGCTTTTGTTTTGAGGATTGTTTATTCTGAAAGATTAAAAGACTTTGATGGGAAAATCTCACATTTTCAAATATATTAGATGAATAACTGTCTGGTGCTAGAACTCAGAGGTTTGAGTTGTGGAACTTTGCTGGAGGATAGCGCACCTTTTTCCACAATACAACCAGCTAGCTTCTCTATCTTCCGTGGAGATCAAATGGCTGATGCTGGAAAACCTGTAGTTCTGTCCTTGAGCAAAACACTTTACCCTAATTGCTCACCGTGGCAGCTGAAATCCTCTTTTCCCCACATGCTCAGAGACGCATTCTGTTTACAGGTCCTCAGACTGCTCAACAGTAGGTGTCTGACTGCACACTCACCCACACATACAAAATTCTTGCCACACACGCACTTCATAAATGGTGCTGCCAGACTGCTTTTTTATTCATGCTCATTCTGTTACTATTTACTACTGCATAATTTAAACTCCTCCACTAAATACACATGTAAATGAAGCAAAAACTGTCAATGGGTAATTTAAATTATAAATACATATATATATATACACATGTATATATATATACTGCTAAAAAAAATAAGGGAACATGCAATCATCACAGTATAACACAAAGTCTTTAAATTAAACTTCAGGGATATAAATCTGTCCAGTTAGGTAGCATAAGTGATTGTGAATCAATGTCACCTGATTGGTGCAAATAAAAATGATAACAGGTATACTGGAGAGGCAATGGCAAGTCAACCCCCCAAAAAAGGAATGGTTTTTGCAGGTGGTGGCCACAGATAATTGCTCTCTCCTTATCCAGTCTGACTGTTTCCTCTGAAGTTTTTTGTTTTGCTAGTGTCCTTTTCACTACTGGTAGCATGAGGCGGTACCTGCAGCCCAGTCAGTTTACACAGGTAGTCCAGCTCCTCCAGTATGAAACATCCATATATGCCGTCGCAAGAAGGTTTGCTATGTCTCCTAGTACAGTCGTGGTTAAAAGTTTTGAGAATATTGGTATTGGTCTCCACAAAGTTTGCTGTTTTCAGATCTTTTTGTCAGTAGTTACCATGGTATACTGAAGTATAATTACAAGCATTCCATTAGTTTCAAAGGCTTTTATTGACAATTACATAAAGAGTAAATATTTGCAGTTTTGGCACTTCTTCGAGACCTCTGCAATCCGCCCTGGCATGCTGTCCATTAACTTCTGGGCCCCATCCTGACTGAAGGCAGCCCGTTCTTGCATAATTCTTGCATAATTGCATTCTTTATTCATGGCTGTGTTCTCCGGTTCATGCAAGAACATTCCACAGGTTCCATAGTGTTCAAAATTATATTCTAATGTTCACGGTTAAGGTTAGCCATGTGGTTACTGGGGTTAAGGTTAGGATTAAGGTAGCATTACGCTGGAACTAAAACACACACAAAACTTCCATCTGGATTTGAACTCGCAAACTCCAGCCTGAGAGTTGCGGATTTATATGCCCATCCACAATCCCCGGCCTCCACCCTTCAAAAAACTACGCTATTTACATCGTACGTCATGATCTTCATATGTTCATATTTTACGTAATTCGGTTATTAAATTTTGTTCCTTACGTGCGTAATTGACCCTCTCATACGTTCATATTTCACATATTTCCGTTTTGCAAAGTAGTTCCCCCAGAACGTAATTCAATGCGATTTTGGGCTGCAAATGTGGATATGTATGCCAATTATTTCTATTTGGACATACTGTATATGTACATACTGTATATGTAATGTTTCCACCATATATGCTGATATAAGACATAGGTTATATGGCCAAGAAATTAGTTTTCCATATGAATTGCATGAGTGGGGCGTAGATAAAGCCCCACTTCACAGAGATCCTTTGCGAGTTGAAGCACATCCAGTTCGGGCTCTGGGGACTTTTAAAACGACACGCTTCTTCAAAATACAGTTGTTGGTGAGTAATATCCATAAGTAATATAGTAAAAGTACACACCTACTCCACACTGTAACAATGAGCTACGAAGACATGTCATATATACTGGCAGTAATACAGGTGTGGAATGTAATCAGAAAAATATTAGAGTCCGGTGTGAACGAGTAAAGTGGATGGTACAGTCTTGTTATGTCCTCCGTGTGCTACTCAAGCTATATGGAGCGTGACAATAATCAATGGAATTTCCTAATCCCATGTGAACGTCAAAAACCAACTCAATTTTAACACAAGTGTAGATGTAACTTTAACAAATGTGGAGTGTTAACTGATGTGAAATTTACACCAGCTATTAAACACCCTCACACATTTTGCACCAATATAGACCATAATCATATGACACAGCACCGTGTTATTATTTCACCATTCTACTTCTGTTCCAAGACACTATGGCCTGCTGCACTAAACGCCATAGTCAATTCGTCCTGGAGGGCTCGTTTTCCGCACATATCAGTTTTTCTTACTCAAACATGTTCTGAGGCCAGAAAGATTATGAGTGTTTCAGGCAAACACCCAATCAAAACGGAGAGGAGGCGGGAGTTCAGAAACATTTCAGTCTTAGGTTTGTGCTTGTGGACTGAACTATTCAGATCAGATCACAAGCTGCTCTAACTTAAATCCATATATATACATGGTGAGCTTTTTTGATTAAAAAGTTACCATTTTACATGGAATTTACCAGACAATGTATCGTGACTAAACATTTTAGGTAACTATGTACAGGGACAAAATGTGACTTTCCTCTCACCTTTTATACCTTATTCTTTTTACATTTTAAATCTTTACAGTTTACTAGTAGACATTGTTTCTCTTAAACAATTTTATTTTGACTGCATTGCTGGAGCCATGGCCCAAGATTTTCCCTGGACATGCAATAACGTTTCTTGTGCATGTGACAATAAACTAAACTTGACACTTGAAAATACAATTTCATGTTTCTTGCTTTCTTCACCAAGTTTACAATGTGGTTAAGTGCTGCTTCATTCCAGTTTTCGTTAAAAGCCTACCAATTTGAGGAACATTTTAATTTTTTAGTGTCCTACAGTGATTTTGAAAGAAAAGTTCATCATTATACAAAACAATGAATAGCTAGCATCAAGCAGATGATGGAGAGACACAGCCCTCACCATTGTACTAGAACATTCCATTTTGTCCAAGGCAGTCAAGTGGTCTTGGTGGCTAGCCTTGTGGTAACAGCACCTTTCCAGTAACCAAAAGCTAGCTAGATTGAAGCCTTCTCAAATTCTAAAGACAATACTGAAGTAGGAAAGTCCCAGACACTTGCAGGAACAATGCAACTACACAAGTGCATTGTGACCAAATACTAAACATGACTATTGTACATAACCTTATTCTGTCAAAACCTCTAAGATATGGGGACAATGTTTAATGTTGTCGTTTATCATTTCAAACTCAAAGTACTGGAATACAGAGCCAAAAACATTAAGTTGTGTCATTGTCCAAGTTCACTATATAGTTTGAAGTAAATCTACAGTTATCTTTATGTCCCCAGCACAGTTTCGTTTGGCCACCAGTGAGGATTTCTCTATGAACCATCTCATCTTATCTTTGCAGTCAATTTCTTCACATGTTGACAACCTGACAGATGAAAGACATTTTTATCAATTTTTGATCACCCTTCTGGACATGACAGATGTCTAATTCAGGTTGGATCCCAGGTAACTCCTCACACATTCTTTATGGATGACATGACATGACATGTCAGTTGTGACCTCATCCACCTTGAATAATCTGATTGAGACCTTTCCTTAATCTTATTGCTTCCATTGCCTCTGTAATTTGTCATTAATGTAATAGATGCGTGTCAAATACAAATCACAATGCAAAAAAAACAAGTGCATTCAGAAGGATTACAAAGTTCTAGGTCTATCCAAACTGTAACACGCTGTATTTAAATCATATCACTCTAAATTGGAGATTTGGGGCCGTTTGCCATATTTGGCACCTGGGAAGTAATAACATTCCCTTTCTCAAGAACAGAACAAGAGTTTATTTACCTTGTTCAACCAACGATTCAATCCAGCAGACTTCAATCTTACTTTTCACTTGATTAAAACTCCAGATGATTTTTTTTGTCAGTGCAAATGCAGTTCCTTCACCAGGGTAGTTTTATTTGTTCTTGCCACCAAAAACCAGTTTCGACTGGTCAGCTTTATGAACCCGGATCAGGTTTGACCAAAACTGGTCCCAAACCCAGACCAGTTTGTCTCTCGCTTGATCATGACCCTGATGTGGGGCTTACTGGGTGCTCAGACTTGCTACTGTAGATAAATGTTTCTTGTGAGATGTTGTTCTGCTGGGTGTTAATCAGTGTCAATTTCATCAGCTATTTTTGTCTTAATTCTTTAGATTATTTTATCAGTGTACTAAGACTGGACTGAAGCCGTAGTGTGGTCTGACAATACATTTTTTATTCTGTATTGTATTGAGGTCAGGGTCCGCATGGCGTAGTGGACTAAGTCGCTGCATTGCAGGACAGTCTATGTCATGACATTCATGGGTTCGAGCCTGGGTATTGGTTCTCTGACTGTCCAAGGCAGTGCAAATTGGCATAGCGCTGCCCGGGATTTGGGTTAGATAAATCAGATTATCTATCCTGACATATCGCTCTGCAGCGATTCCTTGTGTGCAGATCGGGCACCTGTAAATTAAAAAGTGAAAGTATTGTTGGTGAACCTAATCATCCCGTGCATGAGCTGAATAAAGGCTTCCGTGTTGGATGAGCAGTGCAAGAACGATCTGTCCAAGGAGTTGCGGAGCTGATGACAACGCAGGGTTTGTAGGAATTGGAAATGAGGAAAATCTGCTGTCCAGATTTATGGTGGAATGTTATAAGTTAAAGTAACTAAAATGATTAAAATACTGCTAAAATGAACACTGCTACAAGCTAAATGGAGACAAACAACTACCATACCTTACCAAAAGCCAACAGATACGAAAAACTGTGAAAACAGACAGTACAAATTAGGAGGATATTCTTAGTTTAGTGTTGTTTTATGAGACTGTATAACATCTCTTCCTGTCAGTCATGCACTTGATGTGGTTGGCAGTGCTTTGAAATTACTAAGGGAGATAACTGAGGGGCAATTACTGAGCTACGTCCATCTAAACCATCTCCATTCATCGTACCCTAAACTCCATGTTGTGTTTTATATTAGGTTTTGAGCATGCAGGAAGATTAGAACAAACAACAGGAGACTGCTCAACCTCCCACTAACCAGGCGGAGGAGAGGATGGCTGAAACTGACAGATGGTGATAGGCTTCGTGGGAAATGTAGTAAAAGTTAACCAAGTGACGTGAAGCTCAGGGAGAAAATTACACAACCTCATCAGCCGTGGTCGGTGGATCTTAATTGGGGACGCCAGGCTTGCCTTACGTTCGGGACTGAAGTAAATGGAACGGTGTGTAGCGTATCAAACCCATTGTGTGATATTGTTCCTTTTCCCCCAGTCCGGACGGTAATGTGAGCCGCCGGTGTCCCCGATTAAGATCCACCGACCGTGGCTGAACCTCATAAAATATGGGGGAAAGTTATATGTAGTTCTATGAAAATACATGGTACATGGGGATGCATGTAGGTTATTCAAGAAAAACTCTACATCCCTAAACACCCCTAAATCGTTGTGCCTGTCATGTTTCCAACATGACAGACACTAAAAACACCTCAATGCGTTCTGTAATTCCCAACTTGGAAGTTTTACTGCAGTGATTTTTGAAAATTACAGCTAGATTTAGGAGGGGTTGTTTGGTTGACTTTTTGATCTTTATTTGTCCTGCCCCTTAATAAAGTTGATTGGAGAATAAAACTTTCATAGTGAGTTCAAGAATACTACAGATTGCATTCTCCTGTTAAACAATTAGCTACATTAGAAGAGGTAGAAATTGATTATTGTTCTACAATGACAAGGGACAAAATATTTTGATCAAGTCTAAGTGACTGGTAAATACAACCATAGCTACATGATTGAGCCAGAATACAGCGAGGCAGAAATACAGCAGAATACAGCGGGGCAGAAATACAGCAGAATACAGCGGGGCAGGGCAGAAGCTGGTTAAATTAAGCAGCTGCTTGTGAAACTATTGAGCCCAGGGTGAACTCACACATATGCTGTATGTAGAAACTGCCCAGCAGAGACAAAAAGTCTTCGTTGTAAAGAGTGGGACAGGGCTACATCTCCAGCCAAGAACATGATTACTATCTTTGTTAGATCATCCACGTTTCGCATGGACTTATTATGTGTATGGAAACTGTCAGTATCACAAAAAATAAACTGGATTTACCAGCCGGCTCAGAGGGTCTAGTACTAGCAGTGGTAAGAAGCTGGTTAGCATCATGTAGCATGTATTGTTTGTGTATTTACTTGGATGAATGTGATGTAAAATTAGAATGATAGTAGACAGAATATGGCTCAGTCTGTATGAATTGTATAGAGGTGGGTAAAAGTAAGAGTAAGAGTAATTTTCTGGGTTTGGCTGGGTTCACAGATTTTGGGAAGTTCCTCATTAAGACCAAAATGAAAAAGTAAAGGAAGTTCATAACTTACAGTGATCTATAAAATGAAAATAAAGAGTAAAAAATGACTAGTTATGGTCATTGGTTAGTAATGAACTCCCCTTACCAGGTAAGTTAGGTTGTAACTGCGAACATCCCAAAATGGGTGAACCCAGCAGAGTACTCTTACTCTTACTTTTACCCACCTCTGGAATTGTAGCTAGTTACTGTAGGAGATATAGCTGTCGATGGACTTCGAGGATTTACTGACTGACTGTATCGGTCAAGATACAATAAATAGCTAACTAGCTAGCTCAAGACGAAATAACTCGACCAGGGAATAGTAATCAAGGTAAAATTCTGGACCTTGTGGTATTTCAAGTGCAGATTGATACAAAATGTACTTTCGGTTGTTCTTGGATGCATTAGCAGGCATGGCATTGTACATGTATATGACATAAGTAATCTATAGTAACGTTTGTAAATACTATATTAAGAAACTGATTTACTTTATAATTGGCATTTAAAAGAAAACTGTCAGAATGCTCCTTTAAAGGGATATGTAAAGATGATTGGATGAATGTTGGGTCAGTAACTAAAAAGATGCTGGTATGAATGCCAGAACCATCAACTTGTTTGTGACTGTTTGTCAACCCTATACGTAATTGTTTAAATTGATGTGCAAACTTCAGGTGTTGATATAATTTGACAAGAACAGATGCTTAGCACTGACACTCTTTAGGTGATACACTTCACTGTGGAATGCATTGTTGGTGTGTCTGTGTGCGCGCGTGTGTGCGTGTATTTCTGAGGCAGACTCAGAAAACAGTACCAGATAATATTGACAGTAACTTCTCCTCCCTCTCTGATCTCCATTGTTTACTGTCTCTTTACTGGGGTTTAGCAGCACTTTGTCTCCCAGCACATTGACTATTATCTTCCTCCTGCTGCAAATACATTTTGCATTTACATTTTACATTGACATTTTTATGTTTTTAGCAAACACTTTTATCTAGAAAGACTTACAGTGAAAACAGGGACATCCCCCTGTAGCAACTTAGGTTAAAGTGCTTCGCTCAAGTACACAACGACATTTGCACACTGAGTCAGGAATCGAACCAACAACCTTCAGACTACAAGTCGAACTTCCATTTGCACACTGAGCCATCTGAAGCCTGCAGAACCCCATAGAAGTGAACCAATGTGAAATGTGCCTTGCTGCATTGGTCTGGGAAAGCAAGGGTTTTAACTGTATACTAGGCAGTTGACAGACGATAAACTTTATCACTCCTTAAATCTAGAGGTCATCTTGACAGTGAACTCCGAAAGTATTTGTTCAGTCAAATGTTTTGTTTATTTAATTATTTTGGATCCCACCACTTTGAATTTATAATGATACGTTGACAATGATGTTAAAGTGCAAACTGTCAGCTGCAATTTGATGATATTTTCTTTATATTAAATTAACTATTTGGAAATTACAGCAAGTTATGAACATAGTACCACCTTTTTAGGGTTCCAAATGAATATGGATACGGAAACAGTTTCAAACATTTCTTTATAACAGTAGGCATGTGTGGTTCTTAACAGGCAGCTGTCAATGTTTATTCATGCTTCTGGGCTTTGCATTTGGATTTGCTGGTGTCTGATCTGATAACATAAGGCAGATAAATCAGAAATAAATCAATTAAATACACGTGCAAAAATCAAAGTCCATTAAGATTTGTTTCAGTTTAGCCATGTTACAGATGTTTAACAAGGCCAATTCCAGAATTATTTTATTTAAAATATATATTTTTTGAAACTACTGAAAACAAGGCATAACACAATTCACCTTAGTAAAAACAAGTTGAGGGCAAAAAGTCAGGGCTTAATGCTCTGTTCACTGCTTCAATTTAGTTATGTTAAAAGCAGACGTGAAATTTCGGTTGGACCTTGTGTTCGATTGACAGCTAAATTAATGTAATCCTTTTTAATCCATGCTTGTTCAGTCAAAGGCCAAAAAGCTGTTTCCATTAACATACAGAGACACTCCACTTACCAAACGTCTTGGACTGACCCTTATGCCTCGCGCAAGGGTTGGAGGAGCATTGAGGGTACAGGGGTATTATGTGCTGCACCCTATGTGATGAAGCTGGGTAGTTTTCATAATGGATACTGTGTGTGGTCATATCAGTTTTATGCCCCAGCTTTGCATTCATTATGAGTCCAGTACCTAGTTTGACATCATAACATGAGAAGCCAGTAAAAACAGGAAAGAGATTTGTATGAGCGGTTGGATTCTCCACAGAATACTACCCTAGGTGCTTCTGGTTTGAGCCTGTGTTTTAACTTACTTTTTTACATTTTCACACAGCATTCTGTTTTTTACCATTGCACATTTTATTAAGATTTTATTGATCAGTTTTTAACTGAAATTTTCTTCCAAATGCTGCATGCTTCAAAGGGAAAATGATACGTAGCTACGGTCTCTTCTGATGGCGCAGTCTCTTGCCCTTCTGTCTCCATTGAGTCTCGTCCGGTCACGCTGGCGGAGCTGGAATCCCATCTAAGGTTTTGAGCTTGACCTAGCTGATTATAGTGACCGGATTGTAGCAAGCAGTCGCTCGTTTGGAAAAAGAAAATCATCATCTAGCCTTGAAGATGACCTCAAATGTCATTCCAGATTCTGTAATCTCCAGGTGGTCAGATTGCCAGAGAGTTCTAAGGGGAATGACCTGGTTGGTTTTCTGGTTGGGTTCTTCACAGAGGTCCTCACCGCCATATTCCAATCACCTGTGAAGTTAGACCGGGCCCATCAGCACACTTCCAGTGGGCAGGGAGGACGGCTCTAAATCACATGTCTTCATAAACCATTTCCTCTGCTGGCTGAAGATGGAGTTCAGCCCGTCACAGGAGATAGAATTTGTAGAAAATTGGCCCCTTTATGGGACTCGCTCAGAAAAAGAGTCAAGCCTATCTTGTTGAAGAGTGGCGGACTTCATCCTAGCGTGAGTGGTGCTCTTCTATTATCTAGCAACATAGATAGATATTGCGGGGCGCAGATGGCTCAGTGGGTAGTGAGTCGGACTTGTAGTCAGAAGGTTGCCAGTTCGATTGAGCCAAATGTCATTGTGTCCTTGGGCAAGACACTTTACCCTAATTGCTCCCAGGTTGTTGCTGTAAATAAGAAATTGTTCTTAGTCAACTAACCTGGTTAAATAAAGGTTAAATAAAAAAAATAAGAAAAAGATAGGAGTCTAACTCCAATAGCCTCACCATGAAATAGGGTGCAGGTTAGGCTGCAGGCTATTAGCCAGTCTGATAGCTTAGTGGAGTCCACAATTAGAATAGCCAGTAAATGAGTTCAGTTTTCCTAATTGAGACTGTGACTATACCTCAATCCAGGTTGAATAAGGCTAAACTAGGTGGTGTGCCGCAATATACCAACCGAAAGGTTTTTGGGTGCCCTTCTTGACTCAATCTATCATACCAATGATACCGCTAAAAACTAAACATATCCGCAACTAGAATCTTGCTCCTTGGTATACAGAAAAGACTGGAGCGGAAATGGCGTTCTACCAAGTTGGAAGAATTTAGACTAGCTTGGAATGACATTACTCTGCATTCCCTAAATGCACACACTTCTGCTCTATCTTTGTGATGAAAAGATCATTTCCATTAGAAAACA
Source organism: Umbra pygmaea (assembly GCA_016801145.1). Lineage (NCBI taxonomy): Eukaryota > Metazoa > Chordata > Actinopteri > Esociformes > Umbridae > Umbra > Umbra pygmaea. The sequence goes on from JACXGM010004715.1 coordinate 32,577, forward strand.
AATCATAGAATCCTCCCTTAAGAGTCATGTATCTCCTAAACTGACTTTACCTGAGATCGCACAGAACAGTCAGGACCTTGGATTAGGAAGGACCATGGAATTTTTATATCCTGTATCCCTTGACTCTTTCACTAAAATAGTACAGGCCTCAAAGCCTTCCAGCTGTCAAATGGACCCTCTTCCAACTATGATAAAGTACTAAAGGAATTACTCCCTTTGCTTGGCCCACATACACTAAAAATAATAAATTGCTCCCTAGTCTTGGGTGTGTACCAAACAGTCTAACATTTGCTGTAGTGAAGCCACTAAAAGCCAAATCTTGACCCAGAAAGGCTAAATAAATACTGGCTTATTTCAAATCTACCATTTCTCTCAAAAATATAGGAAAAGTGGTTGCCCAGTAAATCAGTGCATTCCTAAAGACTAATAATACATACGAAAAGATCCAGTCTGGGTTTAGACCCTATTATAGTACCGAGACTGCACTTGTCAATGTGATAAATGACCTCCAAGTTTCATCCGACCAGAGCTGTGCTTCTGTTTTTGTGCTTCTGGACCTTAGTGCTACCTTCGATACCATTGACCACAACATTATTCTAGACAGATTGGAAACCTATATCCAGCTACATGTACATGGACACATTCTGGCAAGGTTCAGAAAGATATCAGTTTGAATCTGTTGATGGTCTGTCCTCCAAAAAATCTAAGGTATGCTTTGGTGTTCCTCAAAGTTCTGTTTTGAGACCGCTACTGTTCTCGCTATATACAGTGCCTTGCGAAAGTATTCGGCCCCCTTGAACATTTCGACCTTTTGCCACATTTCACATTTTCATATAAAACTCTTTTTTTGTGAAGAAGCTACAACAAGTGGGACAATCATGAAGTGGAACGAAATTTAATGGATATTTAAAAAAAAATACAAATAAAAAACTGACAAATTGGGCAAGCAAAATTATTCAACCCCTTTACTTTCAGTGCAGCAAACTCTCTCCAGACGTTCAGTGAGGATCTCTGAATGATCCAATGTTGACCTAAATGACTAATGATGATAAATGGAATCCACCTGTGTGTAATCAAGTCTCCGTATAAATGCACCTGCTCTGTGACAGTCTCAGAGGTCCGTTGAAAGCACAGAGAGCATCATGAAGAACAAGGAACACAACAGGCAGGTCCGAGATACTGTTGTGGAGAAGTTTAAAGCCAGATTTGGATATAGAAAGATTTCCCAAGCTTTAAACATCCCAGGGAGCACTGTGCAAGTGTTAATATTGAAATGGAAGGAGTATCAGACCACTGCAAATCTACCAAGAAATGGCCGTCCCTCTAAACTTTCAGCTCATACAAGGAGAAAACTGATCAGAGATGCAGCCAAGAGGCCCATGATCACTCTGGATGAACTGCAGAGATCTACAGCTGAGGTAGGCGAGTCTGTCCATAGGACAACAGTCAGTCGTATACTGTACAAATCTGGCATTTATGGAAGAGTGGCAAGAAGAATGCCATTTCTGAAAGATTTCCATAAAAAGTGCTGTTTAAAGTTTGCCACAAGCCACCTTGGAGACACACCAAACATGTGGAAGAAGGTGCTCTGGTCAGATGAAACCAAAATCGAACTTTTTGGCAACAATGCAAAACGATATGTTTGGCGTAAAAGCAACACAGCTCATCACCCTGAACACACCATCCCTACTGTCAAACATGGTGGTGGCAGCATCATGGTTTGGGCCTGCTTCTCTTCAGCAGCGACAGGGAAGATGGCTAAAATTGATAGGAAGATGGATGGAGCCAAATACAGGACCATTCTGGAAGAAAACCTGATGGAGTCTGCAAAAGACCTGAGACTGGGACGAAGATTTGTCTTCCAACAAGACAATGATCCAAAACATAAAGCAAAATCTACAATGGAATGGTTCACAAATAAACATATCCAGGTGTTAGAATGGCCAAGATAAAAGTCCAGACCTGATGTGGATAACTGATAGAGACAAACCCCAACCGACTTACAGCTGCAATCGCAGCAAAAGGTGGCACTACAAAGTATTAACTTAAGGGGGCTGAATAATTTTGCACGCCCAATTTTTCAGTTTTTTATTTGTTAAAAAAGTTTGAAATATCCAATAAATTTCGTTCCACTTCATGATTGTGTCCCACTTGTTGTTGATTCTTCACAAAAACTTACAGTTTCATATCTTTATGTTTGAAGCCTGAAATGTGGCAAAAGGTCAAAAGTTCAAGGGGGCCGAATACTTTCGCAAGGCACTGTATATGTCACTTCTTGGTGATATTATCCGGAAACACAATGTCAACTTGGAGTAATTTGCCTCTGTCACTTATAGGAAAGATTAATGCTGTTAAAATATATAGTTTACCTAAATGTCTTTACCTTATTCAGTTTATTGCTTTGCTCTTGACAAATCTTTTTTCAAGCTAATTAATCAGGCTGTTACTTTCATTCATTTGGGGAGGAAAGGTACCCAGAGTCAGTAGGTCTTTACTCCAGAGATGCAAATTCAGTGGAGGGCTTGCATTTCCCAATTTTCTTTAAAACTATTGAGCAGCCAACTCTATTCTGGTTGCATTCTCCAAGTACTCTGTGGTGCCACCTAGAGATACTATCATGCACGCCTACATAATTAAAGGCTTTAAATTGTTCTGCTCTCCCAATCTCCCCCTCTCGCTACACTGGCAACCCCAGGAGTTCAGTCCACACTTCTCCTCTGCATACATTATGGGCCCTATTGACAAAAAACACACTTCCATGCCCCTCGATTCTTGACAATGCCTTCTCTCTCTGGGCAAGCAAATGTATTAAGGCATGTATTATTCATGACCTTTTAGACAATGGTGTCTTCTCTAACTTCCCTTTTCTGGCCTCTAAACACACTCTCCCTTCATCTTATTTTTACTGCTACCTCTAGATAAGACATATGGTCTCCCCGCAACTTTCTGGCTTTCCCAATTTACCTCCAAACCAGGCCTGGGATGCTCCATTGACTCTTATGCCCAGACAAAAAGCAGTAATCTCTCAGGTCTATTCAGGTATTATGGGTTTTGACAAACACTCCACCAACAAAACTAAATCTGCCTGGGAGCAGTAAATGGGTGTTGAATTCACTGAGGATTGGTGGGGTGAGACAATAGACAGAGTTAGCTCAACCACATCCTATGTCCTTCTAGGACTTAAGGAAATGAAATTCACATCTCCAAGTCCGGACTCACTGAAATGTGTCCTACTGTGGTTGATGTTAGTGACAGATGTTATATCTCCCTGTGTCATATTTATCATATGTTTTATCTATGCCGTAAAATTAGAGATCTAAAATTCTAAAAATTCACCAGCTGCCCTGTCCCCTGACAGCAGTTTTTGGTGTTCCTGAGGACTTACTCTCAATCGACACCAAACATGCAGGCACTGTGGGCCGGTTTTGTGGACATAGATTAATCCTGGACATTTTCATTGAGCTTGATGTTTTAATCCATGACTAGGCTTATTCTGTGTCCACGATACTGCCCCTGTGGCTTTCACTACGCTATTGGCTTGATGTAGAATTCTCCTTTAGTGGAAGTCTTCCAAGACCCCGTCAGATTCTCAATGGCTTAGAGATGTTATATCCTTCCTACAGCTGGAAAGAAATGCGGTACTCTCTTCAGGATTCCACCAGGACATTATTTAACAGGTGGCAACCTTTTATTTTGTATTCTGAAGCCCTCCAGTGTCTGCCTGATTAATTGTGTGCTGATGTTAGCCTAATTTATTTTCAAGGTGTGCTTACTTAACTTATTTTTCGGTGCTTGTATGTTTTGGTCTTGTGCTGTGTGTGTTTTAATTTATTTGCTTTTATATCCGTGTTGTGTGTGGCTGGAGGGATCTATGTGGGTGTGTGTGTAGGGGGAGTTTAGGGGAGTCATATTTGATGGGGGTGATGAGGGAGGTCATGTTTGGTGGGGGGGGGTTGTTCTCTTGTGCAGGGGTGTATATGAGGGGTACGGAAATTGTAAGGTGGATTTGTTTCGATTTTTGTGCATTTTTATGTCAACCTTAATAAAACTGTATTACTGAATACTAGCCTAGTACAATTTCAAGAGGTTTGGTTGTTCACGTGATTCATATCAACCACCTTAATGTGATAATTTACTGATGCACACATACAGATGAACATTGAACTCTACTTTATTCTGCAGCTAAGCTCAAAGTGCACTGTAAAATCATTAGGATGCAAGGCCAGAGTTGATGTAAGCACCAGAGTTAGGTCTATACATGGTGTCGGGGGTTCAATCCCCGGCTTGGTCGACTTCTGTGCCCTTCCTCTCTGTCTCCCCCTAATTTCCTGTCTCCAAAAATTCTGCTTCATAGCCAGTTAGCAGTATGTTTTTTATTAATTTCAAAAATCCCAATGTGTTAAAATTATTGGCATATCTACATTGCCAAAGCAAGTTTAAGACATGGATTCACAATGAAAACATTACAAAGGCTACATTTGACAAGCAGTGCCCTGATTCAGGCATATTTACGCATGTTTGAGCCTCAGGTTTGCTTATACTCTATATACATCTATGTGAATATTTGACTCAGGTTTGCTTATACTCTATATACATCTATGTGAATATTTGACTCAGGTTTGCTTATACTCTATATACATCTATGTGAATATTTGACTCAGGTTTGCTTATACTCTATATACATCTATGTGAATATTTGACTCAGGTTTGCTTATACTCTATA
>JACXGM010004716.1:0-37065 GCA_016801145.1 Umbra pygmaea
TTTAATGAAAATTAAATTTTAAACGGTAATACTAACCGTACGGACATTTTATTGTGGTTTACCGTGAAACCGGTAATCGTCCCATCCCTAGTGCATACAAGGTCAAATATATGTTGGATCCTTAAGGAAATGCATCATTTCAAGTAAAGAAACACATTTTTTTTATTTCATGTGTAACATTGAGTTCTCTTGCACTATGCGTTATCTAGGCCAGGTTCTCAATCAGCCCACCTGGTTAAATAACAGTCAAATTTAAAATTCTATGTTTGTAACCAACCCACCAGCCTGCTTTGTCCATGGGCGAGTACTAGGTATTTGTCTCCTGCGATATAGCCAAGCAAACTGGGGTTAGATGGAAACACAAACCAAATTTGAAAATGTGGTATGGCACGGTGTGGTCTTGCAGTGGATAAGGCCTACTTTTTCCTTATTTTACACACTATGAAACCGTTGTTGAAGCTCGTAGCCAATCTTTCCTCTCATTTACTTTCATGAATTCTTACCTGCATGTTCCGATTTTATTAAATGTAACCTGTGATTTTTCTTGAGCACTAACCATTTCATTTGTTAAATTAGAATGCAGGTAAATCTTTTAAAACACTTTTTTTTTAGGTTCTGCATTTTAAAAATGCAGACCTTTACAAGCCAATGTTACCTCTGTGAGCTCAAACTCGGTTGTTGACCAGGTAATGCAATATCTTCCAGCGCATATATGTCAGTAAAAACCTGAGTGAGCAGTGAGAAGAAATGTAATATGTAGTTCAGGACAATCTTGAACTTCAAGATCTGTCAATAAACTAGAAAATCGTTATTATTTGGATTAACAATTGTGTTGACCTTAATAAGCATAGCCTTATTCGAGAAGTATGATTTTCTAATAAAGGTTGTTCATTATCAACTTGCCTCCTAAAATGATGTGGGATCAACACAGTATTTCACCTACAGTACTGTGTTTGTCCATTTCTTCTAACTCTTCAAGCTTGTAAAGTCATCACTTAATATAGTCACTATCAGTGTCATTACAAATCCCTTCATATAACAACATATATTTCTAACAGTTGACTGAGTATTGACAGAAATCTGGATCAGGAAATCCACAACATCAGCCGTTTTTCTCCACCAATCACTATTACCCAGATGAAGTCATGAGTTGTAATTATTGATTCTAAAGGAAATAAGTAACTGGACAGAGGTCATCATAGTCTTGATAACCTAAATGTATCACAGAATATTGAAATTGTTCCATTCTAAGAGGTGAGTGATTTAAGGGCTATGAGATGATTTGATAACCCTCGGCTCTAAAGTTACCTAGAAAACCATAAGCTTTAAAAGGTTTTTCTGGCTGCCACACTTAGCGAGGATCTGTTGCACAGGAAGATAATGTGGCCTAAAACCAACCAAAAACACTTCCAGACATCTGCTATAGGCCTAAATTATAGCTAATATATATTTTGTTCCCCAGCAACAAAGATATTGAGATGTGCATTATATGATGGTAACTTTGACTAAATATGAATATGAATGTCAGCATGTGTGGTTAAAGATATTCAGTAAACATACTACATTTAACCACTATTTCCATTTATTTGTAGCCAGAATTATTTAGCAGCAGATCCTTGGGTTTCCACTGTTATTGGCCATAAGTCACTGAACAAAAGTCATAGAGAAGGCACAGGCATGCCCAGAAAACAAAACGTCTAATTGAAAGTACAGTGGACACAGAAGGTACCTGATTAGGTTTGGGGAAAGGGAGGACAAAATGTACTTAACAAGTGAAGGAGCATGGCCTGGAGTAGAGGCCTGGACCCCAGTCTTTTTATAGCCGTGGGTTCAATCACGGAAGTGTAGTCGGTGAACGTAATCATCCTGTGCATGATCTGACTAAAGGCTTCCGTGTTGGATGAGCAGTGCGAAAGAATCGACTGGCTCGGTGACGTGGTTGGAGAAACCGTGTGAGCGCCCCTCACCATCCTGCATCTGTCCAAGGAGTTGCGGAGCTGCTGACAAGGCAGGGTTAGTGGTAGTTGGACAAGACCAATTGGGAGGGGAGAAAAATAGTGGGGGGGGAGCAAAGGCTATGTTCTGAATTTTACCTGCTATCAAAACTGGTACTGGCTAAAGTTATCATGTCATGTAAATAATGCCCAGAAACTCTTTCATAACATTTCTAAATTCATAAATAAAAGTCTCTCCCTGCAGTTTGTTCTAAAAGTTTAATTGTTTACATGTAAGTGGGAATCTAAAAACACAGGCTTGGTTACCATGGCCAAACTAAAACAGCAGCACAAACATTGAGACAGAAACAGACACACATTTCCGTAAACCAGAGGTCACACCCGGGACTTTTCTGGCCTCACTTCACATTTGTGAATCCTGCAACCTGTTAAAAAAATATTTTCTGTAAGCGTTTCGAAGCATTGAAATGTATTTGATTTTGGGGTCCGTGGTCCGAAACATGGCCAAGCTGTAACATTATTCAACAGTCAGGCCCGACGCCCTGCTCTGTGAGATTCCTTTACCAGTGCAAACATAATCCTCACGCAATGCCATGGCAACAGATTTCTCATACTCCCGTCATGCCAAGAGTGTGACAGAAGACCTACAGTAGAAGTGAGATGCTTACAGTAAACATGGCTGATCCATCCACACAGTAGGTACCCGGTCCTGTCTGTAGGAGGCTGAAGGCTTTACTCCTATCTCTTCTACCCTCACAAACTGGCGGCTTCCTTTAACACTTTTTCAACTGCATACTCTCCAGGCGATTGGCCTACAGGGCAATTTTCTGCTTGATCACACACCTGAAGGATGTTGTTGGTAACAGTACAAAGAGACACCAGCTGAACTCCAATAATTCCTTCTGTGTGAAGGGGCCGGGAAATTAGAGGCCTGTAGCATTACATCATGTCCATTATGAGTTACATTATCCTCTCCTCACCGCCCCTCTGCTTAGACTTTACCAATAACTGCCCAAATGAATATAAACACTCATCAGTAATGCGGCCAGTCAGCATAGCCTACAATTCTGTCCCGACACGCAAACAACTAGAGTCGAACTGCTGTGTGACATCCACATATTGAAAAGGGTACTGGCTGTGAGGTGCTGTGAGGACAACAGTGCCGTTTCTGAGCTTGGATGACAGGATGGAACCCCATGTTCCTGAAGTTCTCATCCGTCCACTCATCCATCCGTCCAGGGTTCTGCGCGACACGGTGGGTTGTGAAACCGAGAACCAGGAACACATTGGTTTATGGGTAGCGTCCGTCAACAAACTACTCCTCAACGTGATACGAGCGTCACATGAGCATACCTGTGTAAAAATGGAACTGGCCCATCTTACTTTAGCCAGGAGGATTTGGAGCCTTGCTGTCCTGACTGAGGGACTGTCTATTATTAGCTGTGGAAAGCAGAGGGACAGAGACAGACGCACTCAAATAGGCTGTGATGAATCGCCATCCTACAGAATAGTCTTTACCACTGAACTATAGCTTCTGTCCTGGGTATGTGTTAGTATGTGGAGCCATATGTTTAGACAACATTCTACCGTCTGCCCCTTGTCACAACCCAGATTATTCCACACTTAGCCACGACAGGGAGAGGAATAACATACTGGGACCCAGACCAATGTGCGATTGTGTGGAGAACAGCAGAGAGGGAAGGAGGAGCATGGAACAGGACAGAGTTCAGGGACAGTACCTGACATGGTGAGGTCCAGTCTGTGGATAAGGGAGCGCTTGGCTGACTCCATGTCAGGACTGGGATGGTCCAGGGCCTGACGACACCACACCATGGGGCTCTGGGCCTTCTGCACTGGGCTGGTCAGCTTGGTCTCATAGAGCCTGGAGGAACCCGAGCACACAGTCAAATGTGGAAACCAAAGCCAGAGAAAAAGATTTTTAGGACTTTAAAGATTTTTAATTCATAGAATTGGGACAGTTGATACAGATCTCAGGTGTTTATCTAAAAGAAAATTAGGATTTTGTTTCTTCCACAGGCCTGATTTACTAAGACTCCACAATATTTTATATTTTTACAATTAATAAAGAATGTCACTGGACAAAGAATACACCAAAATAAACATATCTATTTTGGACATTTTGTGCTTGGCATTGATAGTGTGCATGCTACAGCATTATGTGTTTACCAGAGACAGATAGGGTAGCCTAGATTACCATATCCCTCATTTTCATCTCAGAAATTTTGAACAGTAATGCTAGAAACAATCTTCCTGTTTGTGAAACGTGCATGGCACTCTACTGCCAGGTGGGCACCAGATCTCGTGTGCTCTCAGTGCTAACAAGGCAGGTGTTAATGATCACAATGAATAAGGTCACAGAACTGATGGTAATCTGAGGGATGTAGTGAAGGCTGAGGTAGCATTGGTGAATTTCAACCAGCCAAGACATATAGCTCACCACAGCACCCATGGCTGATGCTACCGAGAGAGAGAGAACGAGATAGAGAGCACCTACACCAGGAAGAGATATCTGAGTCAGCAGCTATCACCTTTTGCTCAGTCAGAGAAAATCTCACACAGAAGAAATCTGAGATAAAAAACAACTAACATTACGGAAGTGAGATGTATGGACATGTTGTGCTTAGGCTACTAAAAGCATGCATGTTTTTGAATATTACATCAAGGCCAGATTTGGGTCTACTAGAAATCAGGCCTCCAAAGCTGTAGGTCCAAACGGTTGTGCAACTGATTCAGCAGTTCACATGTGCACAAATTATTTAAGAATTATTTCCTGAACCAGAAGAACAGGTCTGTGTGGTCATCAAATGGCTGCAGGACGGGGCGTCCCTGTTGATCCAGTCTGATGCTAGTTAGGGGAGTCTTTTTTTAAGACCAGGACTGGCAAGTCCTGGATCCGAGGTGATAGTGGTAATCATGGGTGTGGATCCCTAGCCAAAGAGACAGCGGTCTAGTGTGTTTGAATGGGGATATATGGAACAGATCGTGTTCATACAGGGAAGTCAATTCTGTATGAGCATACAGTAGCAATGTAACTCACTGAGTAAAGCAACGCCTGCATTACCCAGGCACTATATATAATAGCCATCCTTAGTGTCTCCTTTCTACAGTTTGACTTCCTCTCATCCTCTGATGTACAGCCTGACCCATTACCATGAAATGACCTTCAACAGCTGTATTAGATGCCAATACAACCCTATCTTACTAACTGTAGACCAGGGCCTATTTATAGTATTTATATTTACACAGCACTTCTTATCATAGGATGAGGTTGATTTCTACTAACAAGCAAAAAAAGACAATGTCTCATTAAAATTGCTTATTTCACATCAAACCTACGGTAAGGTATGTCTCTCTCTAACTTTGACCTCAAGTTAGGATCAGTAGTGACATTTGTGCTGCTCCACAAATCCAATACACAGCACTTCTTATCATAGGATGAGGTTGATTTCTACTAACAAGCAAAAAAAGACAATGTCTCATTAAAATTGCTTATTTCACATCAAACCTACGGTAAGGTCTGTCTCTCTCTAACTTTGACCTCAAGTTAGGATCAGTAGTGACATTTGTGCTGCTCCACAAATCCAATCAAATGTCTCCAGTTTCACAGATTTAGACAGCTACACTTGTAAAAGTAAATCTGTGTATTAGTGTCAAGGGAGCTAATCCTACAGTGCAAAAGCTCAGTGTGTGTACAACAACAGATGACCCTGGAAACCAATGGGGTGACTGGCTGGGAAAGTCTGTCAGAACAATTCACATACTATAACACTGTCATAATCCCCTTGTCCCCTTGTCAATGACTTTCCCTCATCCTCATTTCATTCACTAGACTAGTGGCTGCTGTATTTATATTGAGAATCCTAACAAAGCAGGTAACCATGGACATGGCTCTTTCCCAGTAGACTATGACTGTAAACAACTTTCAATTTCACTCAGCACACTGCTCTCTTTTTACACAAAATGACTGTTATTGTATTTGTTAAAAAATGTAAAACGCAAATGTTATTGTCTAAGCTGAGGACTGATGAAGGACTGTGATTAGTTCAAGCACACCAGCAATCACTAAACAATGAATACCAAGTTCCACGCATAATACAATACTGATGGTGATGTGAACTCCGAGTGGTTAAACAGTGCCCACACGTTATACCCCTTCCATACACATTCCATATAAACCACCACCCATCTTTCTGAAAGAAAAGCAAGCTGTCTGCGGTGTGATGGCCTCAGTGTATCTGGCGGTGGAACACAACATTGCAAACTAGTGTATTGAGGACATGACCGTACGGTGCATTCCACTGCCCCACATCTCTTTTCACCCTCCCCAAGCGTTTGTCATCATAGCTAGATAATGTGTGGAACAGCTGCGCCTGGCTGTTGAGCTGTCACTTAAATGTGCGCATAGACACACCAGTTGACTAGAAGCTAATGCCATTAGGGCGTGCTGTTAACTCACTGCTGTTAAGAACCCTCAAACTACAGTCCTTGAATTGCAGATGGTGTCACCATGATGCATCACTCACCAGCTGTCTTCATCTTCGTTTAGACAATCCATTTCTTCGAGATCGAGGATTTCTACTTCATCCAAGATTGAAGTTTCCCCTTCATCCATAAAACCTAGTGTTTCCCCTGCGTCAATATAATACGGATCGATGCGAGTGTAAGGGGTTATTACCGATGCCCCCTCGCTTTCATTTGCTCTCCTGAAACTGATGCCATCATATGACAGTCTGGGGCTCAAACAACGGGAGTTCTCCAACAGCCCTCCATAGCCACCCGGTCCACTGAACCCCACCCCAGGGAAGCCGGCCAGCCCAGCCACCGAAGAGGATGACAGGGGCGAGTCGTATCCTGCACTATGGGGTCTATGAATTCCTGACACGGACCCAGATGAAGACAGTAGAGTGGACCGACTACGAAGCTGCTCGTTTTGCTGTTCGAGTTTTTTGACCAGGTCCTGCAGCTTCCGTACCTCCAGATCCGCGTTGATGTTTGAGTTGATGTCCTCCATAGCTAAACGTCAGCTAGCGCCACCAGCGGCACACTGAAATACGCGGTTGTGGAGTCTTATTTTTTGCTGGTGGTCACAATATGTAAGTTACTTTAAGCAATGCGTACGTGTATACTGAATACACATGAGTTCAAATAAGTTATTGGGCTCATCGTCGTCATCTGTTCAGAATACTCGTACACACGGGTAGGGTCGGGGCCATTTTCGCTACCAGTCGCCAAGTGTGAAAGACCAACAGGCAAGGCTAGGTCATTACGTACTCATCGGTTACGAGCACGTAACCTTACCAAGTGCGCGCGTACATTGTCTACGTAAACAAGACCAGTTTGAGCCATCAACACGAAGGTATGGGCCACTCAACTAAATGTTTAATCGCCGATTACAGTTCAAAAGACACAATAAATAATAAATAGTTTGTAAAAAAGTCAACTAAATAAAGAAAAATAAGGAAATAAGACAAAAATGGTAGTGGGAATGGGTGCAAACAGAATAATAATTTGTTTACATGTGTATTAGAATGGGGGTGTTTAAATTGTGTTAACATGTTGCTTGACTGTTTCTGGAGAGCTACCTTCATATAGGTTCTCTCCACACCTTATGGTGCACAACGTATTTGAATAATGAACTGGAGGAAAAGCCAAATCACTCACAACTGTGACTTGAGAGAATACCTACAATATAGTAGCTCTAGAGACATAGGAAACTACAACAAGAAGTTCTTATAAACACATTTATTTCCACTTTGTTAGAGCAAAAGTTGTCTGCAGGGTGTCAACATATTACAACTGTGACAAAAATGCAACTGATTCCAGCTAAAGCATATTGTGGGGGGTTGATGTATTGCCCAGGTCCTGCTATGAAAGCTCCAGGGCTTCTCCAGACATCCGCTGTTCCGCAGCACTTGGTCCCGCTCCCTCTCTGTTGCCTTCAGTGTCATTCCCTCCAGCCTCCCCCTGGCTAGCAAGCGTCTCTTCCAGGCCATCCTGGTTGGAGTTGGCATTCTGCGACTCAGGCCGCTCTTCATCCTCCTCATCCTCCACGTCCATCTCAAACACACGGACATGCCGCAGGTTGGAGCTCAGCTGGTGTACAGAAAGATGAAAGGAACTTCAGAATGAAAGCTTGTGACCCCATCTTGTCAAAATAGCACACCTTGCTTATTGTGAGGCTATCCATGGTCTTACCACACAGGCTAACTTCCGGATCCCATTCACAGCCACAAACTGGGCCTTCATGTTCTCCAAGTCTCTCCACTGGTTCTCCAGCACTATCCCCTGTGTAGGGATGGTGCCACTCTGCTGGTCCAACCTGAGAATATAGATGACGGTCAACATCTGACAAATACAGACCACAGTGTAGATAATACATTTTAGAGACACACAGCCAATACATAGTTACTCTCTAACACACAAGTGAAATACAGCTTTAGGTTATCTATTTTACAGAATTACTGGCACCCCTGACTGGCAATGGAAACAATACTTTAAAAACATAAACAATATAATTAGAGAAACTCAAAATACCAAAATGTGAGAAACAATGTTAGGCTACTTTTATTAATATTGCAATGGAACCAACCAAAATCATACAATTATTTAACACCAAAGAAATTTCACCAAAATCAAGGTTCCACAATTATTGGCATGCCTTATTCAGTACTTAGTGCAACCATGCTGTTATCCTTGCCAGAGGTGGTCTCTGCCTGTAATGTTTGACAAGGTTAAGGAATACATTTGGAGGGATTTTGGACCATTCCTTTATACAGAGCCTTTCAAGATCCTTTACATTCTAGGGATTGCTCTGATCAACTGCCCTCTTCAACTCAGCCCACAGGTTTTCGATTGGATTGAGGTCCGGCGACTGAGATGGCCATGGCAGAACATTGATTTTGATGTGACTGAACCATTTCTGTGTGGATCTTGAGGTATGTTTTGCGTCATTGTCTTGTTGGAAAGTCCACCTACGGCCAAGTCCCAGCTTTCTGGCAGAGGCAACCAGATTGTCAGCCAAAATTGCCAGAAATTTGGTGGAATTCATAATGCCATCAATCTTGACCAGTGACCCTGGACCTCTAAAATTAAAACAGCTCCAAAACATCACTGACCAACCCCCATATTTCACAGTGAGTATCAGGTGCCTCACCTTGTATGCAATCTGTTTCGACGCAAAACATGCCAATGCTGTATCTGACCAAAACCTAAAATGATGGTGTCATCTGACCAGAGCACTTCCTTCCAGTCACAAGTTATGATTTTATGGCAAACTCCAAGTGCTTGCAGCTGTGTCTAGGGGTCAGAAATAGCTTTCTTCTGGCAACCCTTCTAAAGAGGCTGTGGTTATGGAGTTAGGGCTGCTCGATTATGGAAAAAAATCATAATCAAGATTATTTTAGTCAATATTGAAATCACGATTACTCATTGACTTTGGAAATTTGCATTTGTTGAATTTGAAAAACAGTGAAAAAATTCTCGAGCCTCTTGCGTTGGAATGCATTTTCTGACTTTGTTGAGGGTGACGAGCACACATAGTTCGTTTGAATGTTTGTATTTGATTAGACAGCAATGTCTTTCAATTATCTTTGCAAATAAGTTATTTATATTTATTATATAACACTTCTAAACATATCTTATTTTCTATTTTGCCTGCAGGTTTTTTGTGTGTGCACGATAGACTGTGCTTATTAAAGTCTGCTGTAGAATCGCAAACAGCAGTTCAAACAAACTACTGAATAGAAGTAACTACACAAAGCCTGGCTCTTCAGTTGGTAGAATAATTGTTCAAAAGTAATACATTGTTATATACTACACCTGCGCTAATGAAACACAACGAGAACCTGATTAACGGCTTAGTGATAGTGGATAGTTATTTTCATTGCTTTGAGGTACTGAGAGATGCACATTTTAATACTGAAGAAATATGTTTCAGTAAACAACGCTACAAGGACACAAATAAAATATCCTAAACAAGACTCACAAACAGACAAAGCTGATAAGCTAACTAACGAACAAAGTACCTGCATTGCTGCGATGTAAACTCATGGAGCTTCCGAAATCACCTACTATAACTGTAATATATAAAATAGTGTAGACCATAGATCAGTACTCTGCTTTTGTCACCTCATCAGCCACTTCTGCACAACATTTCTCATATGAAGCACGCAGAGCAACTCCAGTAAAATGGTAGCGAGATGGCAAAATATAACTCTTGTCCAAAGTATGCAACAACAATCTAGAGCGGTCATTCTCAAATGTGCTAATGGGGCACACATCTTTGGCTAAAAAGCATGCAACGGCATGTGTTATTTTTTTGTGCCTCCACGCTTGATGGATATGGAGTTACACTGTAAAATGAGTCTTTAATTGATGAGTGAGTTTAGCTTTCAGGAGGGACAAAAGTACGCTTGTGCATGTCAATTGAACATAAGACAAAAACAAGAGTTCTTACAAAATGCAATAATTGTTTTTCTCAATTACATTGTGATTGTTAGGAGCTGAAATTGAAATAGCGATCAAAATTTTATGAATTGCACAGCCCTAGCGTCTGATGGTGCTTTTTGAAACCTGGTGACCCCAAGTCACCACCAAGGCCTGCAACTCTGTCATTCTTGTGGATTTTGTTGCTTCTCTCACCATCCTCCGCCCTATTCTAGGGGGTAAAATGCATATGCGTCCTCTACCTGTGAGGTTTTCAACTGTTCCATATCTTTTCAATTAATATGAAGGTCTATGACCATCTGTCTCTTTTGAACTGCCAGTTTTTTGTTTTCTTCATGGTGTTTGATGACAAAGGGATATTGCATGCGTGTTACCTAATTTATATACCCTAGTGGAACAGAAGGTGATGTATTGGCTCAATAAAGTTCCTTAAGACTTAGATTAAACGTAAATGGAATTTAATTCCTGGTTTAATTTTGGTCAATGTTATTTACAATAATCTTTATGGGTGCCATTGATTGTGAAACCTTGATTTGAGGACAATTAATTATTTTGGTTGGTTCCATTGACACACTAATACAGTATTTTGAGTTTCTCTATAATTGTATTGTTTATATTTTTCACAGTATTGTTTCTGCATTGCCAGTCAGGGGTGCCAGGAATTTTGGAATCCACTGTTCATACAAGTCTTTCGTTCCAGCCTGTAATCAGGTAATTCGTCATCACTTACGGTTTGAGGTGAGCCGATGGCTACATTTACCAGCAGATAAAATATTGAGGGGGAAACATATAGGTCTATGTTTGTGTGTGTTAGGAAGAGAAGGTTTAAAGCACACACCTAAAACTTGTGTCCCAGTTGAACTCCTCACCACAGCTGAGGGCAGAGCCAAGAGGAAGCTGGGCTAGGACACGCCCCCTGGTCTCCTCTTCCTCTGGTGCCTGCAGCACCACCATCAATGTCTCGTCGTCATAGAAACGAGCATCCAGACAACTGTACACACGGTCAATACTGAAACACACAGAAATGCAAAAGAAAGGTGGTTCAATTACAGACATTAACACAAAGCACAAAAAATCAATGGCAGCGATGTGCATGTGCCCTTTGTTAGCCTGGACTGCTGCAAGTTGTGTTCATTAGGATTCTAGGAGAGAGGAGACTGGAGCTTCACTCACCTGGATCCTGCTGCAGCATCCTCAATTCTGTGGCCAAGAACATTACTCAGGTCTATTGCCATGAGACCATTGGAAACAGGCCTGTGTAAACATACAGTAAAAAGATATACATTCAGAGAAGCAGAAAAAGCACCTACTTTGTCAAAGACGGTGGGGTATTAGGAGTTCAAAGACTCAATCTGTTTATAATATTACCTGTGAGGCTCAGTACTCTTCCGGAGAAGGTAAAGCTTGCAGGGAGAAACCTCTGACATGCAAAATACTACACAGTGTAAATTGTTCTTCTTATCATTGTACCTGGACATGAATTAAAAAGTATTTATATGGAATTTTGTTAATAACCCTGGTAATTTACATTTCCTCACCATATATCGTCCAGTCATTCATTATGTGCAGAGTGTTTTGGTAATAACACTTTTTGTTACTTACAAAGATGGAAGTTCAAATAGCCTCCGAGTGTTTTCTGAGCTGTAAAATTAAAACCAAACATAACTGAAAAATCTATTCTATCAAATGTTCATCAAGAGTATATAAACACGTCCTTACCTCTCTGGCACAGTGTAGAGAGACAAACAAACAGCTCGTTTGACCGACTTTCCAATTACCTCCTGCAAACAGAAAAACACTAGTAGAAATCACAACTCACATCAGAACTTCAATACTTCATTCTGACCAACTGTCGATGATTAAATATAACCAGTTAATGATCATGCAAATAGACGACGCAGTGTTTCTTGGCTTCGTGGCCTAATACGGCTTTTTACTGCAGACAGAGAACAGACTGCAAGAAGACTGCATTATGTTGCTGACAGTTATTTAGATTCACAGTTGCCTGGCATTCCTGGCAACATAGATAATGAATGCATGAGTCAGCGGATTCACAGCCAAATTTGATTGCATTTGACTTCTTATGCCAGCGACTACATAAAGAGGTCTACACTTGCAGACTAAAGGAATGTGTGTTTGAGTTTTTGTTTTCAGACTTACAGCAGGCTTCTGGAGACACAATTCAATCGCCACTTCCATCATCCTCTTCACAAAATGTAGGGATTTCTGAGGGTACGATGGGAAGAGGAGTGGGCTCTCTGAATAAACCCAAACATTTGGAAAAAAGTCCCTTCAGTAAGGCAATCATCCACAACAATCGAGTCGAACCAAACCTCCCTCCTTTACAGACAGCATAATAACAACCATATATGTCTTGCAAGGTTCTCTCTGCTGAAATGAAGCTTATCCAGTAGCTGACCTTTCAAGTGTGTGCTCTCGTGCAGAAACTTCAGCCACTGGTTGCCCTTGGTATTGGGAGGTGAAACCAGGTCTTCATCCTCGTCCTTCAGGTACTACAATGTCAACAGACAACAACTGCTTCAGAGAACTCTCATTGCATACACTAGACCAGGGTTAATCCATACCTCCCCTCGAACCTTGCAGATATTTCACATTTTGTTTTAACCTTAACTGGCATGCTTGATTTAAATCTGACTGACCGAAAATGAGATTAACTAAAATATGAATCTTCTGGGGAGACCCAAAGACGTGTTCGAAACCCTGCACTACAGTGTACACGTTAATGTTGAGCTCATCCATTTACCTGGCCAACACGTTCCACGTTGAAGTACTTTCCCTTTCTATCAAACAGCTCTTCATTCTGAACGAACAAAGAAAAATGCATGTTGTTAAATTAATATGTTTGTGCATATGTAATAAAACTTATTTTTTGTGAATTAGTTCATTTACCTCACTGAAGTGTTCAGACAGAAAGTCTGCCACAAATGCAATGTCCTTCTGTGTCATCTGATTGAGAGGAGATAGGTTTACCAAAGAACATCCAATAAACTGTTCATCACTTGTCGTTTGCTGTCTTTGTCTCATCTCACCTTATTGAGTTCGGCTGGGACGTGGTCCTCAGACATTCTTAGCATAGCTGCAGAACATTGTTAATAAATTGAATTTAATAATCAAATAAACCAAGTCAATGTTCAGTCAGTAGAGAGAAGGTGCTATGTGATGCTCCCTGTTGCAGAAGGGCAGTGAGAGTCTTACCTACATAAAGCCACCGGAAAAAGGCCTTGAAGTTCTTCATGCTCTTGTCAATCACTCTGAAAGAGACACAGACAGTACAAAGGCATGCGGGTCAGAGGATGTCAAAAAGCAGGGTTGAACTCACGATTTAACAAACAATCAATAGCACGCCAACCAGAATGCTACTCACTGTAGAAGTTCATTGGCTTTCAAAGTGAATGATCCCACAGCTGTAATGGCATCTATGCAGAACAAGAAATCAATGTAACTTTCTGGTCATAACACAGGCTACTTATACCAGTAGTAATTAGATCCTTTATCTTATTAGTAAAGATGCTTGCTGGATGTAAGCACCTTGTACTGCTGAGGGGTCCAGGCCGAGTGGCTGGAACTTGTGTTTCCACAGGGACATGCCCTTCACCTCACTGAGGTGGTAGAGCAGAGCTTCAGAACCACTAGACAGAGAGACAGATCAGGAAGATAAGGACTGGTACCAAGGAATAAGATATGGACTATAATAAGATCATGATGGAACATTTGACACTACCTCTGCAGGTGGCTGATAACCAGCTTCTGAATGCTGGAGTAAGACGTTTCTATGGACTGGCCCAGCTTCTTCAGACCCTATGAAACAGAATTAAATCACATTCATCTTACAGTCAAAAAAACTACAGAAAGACCAACAGCAACCATACTCAATAACCAGATTACTCAGCTCACCTTGACAGTTAGCTGATTCATCAGGAGGGCTTGTAGTTCAGGGCTGATACAAAAACAGTGAAAGCTGTTAAGTCTGCCCAGAAAACCTTTCATAACTCTAAATCAGATTGGCAAGATTAGCAGTATAACATCATGCAGCGCCCCCTAAAGTCCATTCTAAAGCACTACATCTCAAGTAGCCAGGCATGAACAAAATGTATTGATAATTATATACTGGATCATAGTAAACCTTCTCACCTCGATTGTCCCCACAGAAGAAGCTCTAGGAACTCATCCTGCACCTGTGTACTTGTGTTTTTCTCCTGAACAACAGGAATAAGGATCAGATCAGGATCTTTTGGATGTGCTGTCGTTATTGGAATATGGATTAAGGGCAGACCGAGCTAACAGCGTCCACTGACCTGAACGAACTTAGTGAGCCGCAGGTCCATCTGCATCAGAATGTCCTCCCAAGCCTCACACATGCAGGTGAGAGATAGACGCAGGTACTGAAGGACCCGGATGCAAAACAGATCAGATGCACAACATATCAGATGAAGAAGACCAGACTAGCGGTCAAACGTCTGCATTGAAATGTTAATTACAGATGTTGTTTCTTAATCTGATCATCCATCTTTCACAATAACTATTTCATTGCATGAAAATCTAATTAGCAGTGTATAGTAGATTGGAACTTCGAACAGTCTGTATTTCCTCCATTGAAATGTCCAACAAAATAAGTGCATTCATTACATTTATATAACTAACATTGTTGTGTTGAGACAGGTGCATCTTCCCCCTGGAGAACATTTACTCAAATTATGATACAGCATCTGCATGAGAGGTCTTCTCACAATAGTTCCACTAGGAGAACACTGACCTGAAGCAATGTGGAGATGTGTGTGAACTTGCGTGCCATTCTGGTGACCTCAGGGAGACATTCTGAAAGCAGCCCAGTGTCCAGCTGGAGGATAAGACAGACATGCACACTGAAAGAGACCCACAAGTCTAGTAATTTAGGAAATGTCGGTCACAATTAATTAATTCTGCCAAGTTTAGCCACTGGTTTTACAAGTGGCGCTGCAACCAAACAGATTGTTTATGTGCTGATTTGTTTCCTTGTCCAATCAAAACCAAATGTTTAAAACCTGGAAATTCCTAGCTAACTAAAGGTATTATCGTAACTATATCTAACTATAGATTATTCCCATACACATAAAGTCTCAGAACGCATCTTTAAATGTGGGAATAATATATCTGGTTACCTGGATATAGCAGATCTCTGAGTCCGTGTCAGCTGACCTGATCTCTGTGACGACAGACAGGGATTTTAGGTCACTAGACAGACAGAGGCTTCGGCATGTCCCTGGAACCTGAAAAACAGAGTAAGGTTGCTTCCGTCATTATCTAACAGTTTTTTCCTGTGTTGTATATCTGTACAGCAGTGGTCACCAATCCTGGTCCTGGAGCTCTACCATCCAGACTATTTTCACTTTAGCCCCAATTTAGCACACCTGATTCTACTAATTAGCTTGATGAGCTGAATTAAGCTACATTATTTGCAGTTGAAGTGAAAACTTACAGCATGGTAGATCTCCAGGACCAGAATTTGGTGACCACTGCTGTACAGTGACTGGAGAGAGTGCAGGTGTGTTGGTGAAGTCTTACCTCTGGCAAAGTGGCAATCTTATACATCCCGTAGGCATACAGCTCCAAACACCCAGAACCACCACCCAGAACCAGGATATTTAATCTGCGGAAAATTGACAATTGTGACTATTTGTACTTGAGATTGTGTTAACTAAATCATCAGTACAAGGGCTTGGAGCCAGAGGGGCGTACGTGGCTTTTGACAAACTTTACAGGAGAGAAAAAACTAAATTTTTACCACATTTCAATCACCTGTATTATTAACCTTAAACAAGACATCGCTTACATGAATGAGTATTTAAGTAATAAATGTATGGCATATTAACACAATGAACATGTTCTAAAACAAGAAATCATGTTCGCCCAAAATGTCACTTACGCCCCTCTGGCTCCAAGCCCTAGAGTAGTGACACAGGTAAACCTTAGACGCTTACCTCACTTCTCCTAAAAGGTTCAGGATCTCATCTGACTTCTCTTCACTTATTAGACAGAGATATAGTTATAAGAAAAAAGAACATTCTAGTCAACAGAGACAAAACTATACAAAATAATTGTGCCCCACCCAATTCTGTGGTGTCTCATTTGTGATTATGGCCTGGTCACAGCAAATTCATATGAGATCAGGAGTATCACGGATTTCCTTTTGAAGCACATCCTGCCAATCAATTTGCTATTTATCACACCGACTGCTCAAACGTAAAGGAAGGCAGAACCAAGAAGATCGCTTCTCTTGCTAACACCCGCTATAAAGCAGGGCATGATTACACCCGCTATATCTCTATAAAGCAGCAGGGCATGATTGTAATGCCAAAATCCAGAAGCCAGGATGCAACAAATGATTTGCATTGCAACTGTACCGCTCAGGATCCCCAGACATTAAAATCAACATACCTGAAAATCTTTGATGTTGTGCTGTAGCTAAAAATAAACAGGTAAATATTAGCAAGACTTTATGTTAACACGGACCAAAGTTCATGAAACATTTTAATTCAATACAAATCTAATAATCTGTCACCTCTTTGGAAGTGTTGGCAACTTGGGAAGAAACAGATTGGACTCGTCTTCAGAAGTGTAGAATGAGTTGAGAACACTAGAAATAGGTGGTTTATATTTCATTACACAGTTCAAAACCACTTTTAAACTTGTAACCAGTCACTGCGTTCCCCTTCATACCTGCTCTCTTCCAGGACCTCCATCCAGTGCATACAGGACACAGGGTTCTCCACTGGGAACAGGTGAAGAATGTCTGCCTTCTCAGCATCACACAGCACCACTAGCTTAGTGTCCCCCAGACTAAAGGCCAGGACTGAACACAACGCAGAGATTTTAATAGATAGGCAAAACCATGCAGAGGGATGTCAATGCAATGCTGCAGCAAAGGTATCCAAAATACAGCTCTGGAGACAATTAAGAGACTATTGCTTTTTTATCTTAAATCGTCCCCATTGAAAACCTCTGGAATGTGATCAAGAGGAAGATGGATGTCAAAAGCCATCAATCAAAGCGGAGCTGCTTGAATTTTTGCACTAGGTGCGGCATAAAGGCACCCAACATCAATGTAAAAGATTGGTGGAGAGCATGTCAAGATGTGTGAAAGCCAATTATTATTATCCCAACAAATATGAACTTATTTTCTTTGCATTATTCAAGGTTTGACAACACTGCATCTTTTTTTGGACCAGTTGCCATTTTCTGCAAATAAAAGCTCAGAATGACAATATCCAAAATAATAGAATTTTGGAGAAATGTTGTCATTAGTTCACAGAATAAAACAAAAACTATAATTTTACCCAAACACATACTGTACCTAATCAATGGTAAAACCAGAGACACTGATGATTTTGCAGAGGTCTATTAATTTTTTCCAGAACTCTATAGGTATATAAAATAAGAATAAACTGTGTGGGTTTGTTATTTTAAGGGTGTCATATCCATTGTTCAACTCTTCCAGTATCATACATATGTTAAGATATTCAGATCAATCTCTTACTCTTGCCATCAGGTCGCCAAGCAAGTGCGGTGATCACCGTTCCAGTATTCTCATTGGGTGGTAAGCTCCAAACACGCTGGAAATTTGCATGGCGATGCAATAGCAACTACAAAACAAACATGGATTAACACACAGATAAAGGAAATGACCGCATTGATAAGTAAATGTGATCTGGGTACAAATTATGTGTGTCTTTCTTTCCCTACCTCTCCATCAGTGTTTGCCAAGGCTATGAGATCCCTCTTTGGAGACCATGCCATACAAAAAACAGGGCTGGGGAGCTGCTTCTCACCAACTTGACGGAATGCCGGCATTATTATTGGCTGAAAAAAAAGGAGTCAGCATTAAAAATATATTAATGGCAAGGGGACAGATGTGATCCAATTATTCGTAAACACATTTTTAAATGTGTCAGCGGCAGTAGGTTAGTGAATTTAGAAAGCATTCATAGTCCAGACCAAAACATAGAAGTGGCTACTGAGGTGTAGTCTACGCGGAAGAGTCAGGAAACTAGATTACTTATGTAGCTAGTTATCATTGTATGCAGTCTATCGTATTTGGAATACATTATCCGACAACGGGATTATTAGTAGTAGAACAGAACCAAAACACAGCACCCTTACAACACTAATGTTATTTAGCCTAGATATAGTGTGAACGTTTGCAAGGTATACTAGCCAACTAGTCCCAAAACAACATTGTAGTAAATATTACAAATGTAATGTATCAACAATTTCAACATTTGCTTCAAATGGCAGTACATGTACCTAGCTGAGTAGCTATCCAGCAACTGGCAATCAAAATAAAATACATGTTTACAGAGCTGGGACATCTGCGGACAAGCTGTGTACTGTTACTTACTGAAATTATCAATGAATCACAACAGTGTAATGTTTACTTGGCAGCATGAGTTGTTCCTAACCAAATACAATATAGGTCCTAACTAGCCAGTTCCATATTCGCATTTCGCCGCGGACAGCGCCATTGAAATAAGTATTGACCAATCATATTTACGTCTGTGTAGCCAATGAAAAGCAAACAACGGAGGTACAAAAAGGACAAACTCTGGATAACTATGTTGCAATTATATATATTTCTGTTTCGCTTTTACTTGCTTTTTTGTTTAAGGAACTGACGTTTATTTAGAATAAATTTATTAACCAGTAAAAAAATATATTCGACATCAAAATTCAAAATAGAATGCATAGCTGTTCATTTGGTCATTTGTATAATGGAGCCTTTGGATGATTTAGACACTTGAGCGACTTGTGCTTCTGGTGTGCATCTGTGGGTGAAAACACATTTACGACTAAGATCTGAGGGTGGCCAGCCGAGCTAAAAGAATGGCCAGAAATATTTAAATAACCACTTAGAAATATTATAATAACCACTCTCTATAACAGTGGTGTGAAGAAAGACATATCTGAATGTACAATGTGTCAAACCCTAGCCCTTATATTCAAATCTGCCCTTAAAGGAGAATTCCGGGCGATTTCAAAACGTAGCTCTGTTGTTTGCATATCGGAAGTGCTGTCAGTAGCGTTAATAACTCAAACAATCTGATTTGCCAAAACCGTGTATACCTTTTGCTCCAGTATACAACCATTACACATTTACAGGGCAAGTTAAAAAAATGTGCTTTGAGCCACTAAACATGTTCGAAATGTCATTACTAGTCCGTTTTGGAATATTGCTTGTATGACTTTGACAATCGACTAGTGTGGACTTTACTGGAAAATTGGAAATAAACAGAGGTATGTACACAAACTTATTTGTTCAAATTCGCTGTGTTCACTATAAGGAATAACTGCAATGGATATGGACTAGTAATGACATTTCGAACATGTTTAGTGGCTCAAAGCACGTTTTTTAACTTGCCCCGTAAATGCGTAATGGTTGTATACTGGCAGCAATAGGTAAACACAGTTTTGACAATACAGATTGTTTGAGTTATTAACGCTACTGACAGCACTTCCGATATGCAAATAACAGAGCTACGTTTTGAAATCGCCCAGAATTCTCCTTTAAATCCACTCCCTTTTCTCATTACAACCCTCTAATCCAGCATTTATTAGACCTGGGACTCCAGGTGGGTACAGTTAATGATGAAATAATAAAACCAGCAGGCTCCAGCCCACATAGGGTAAGATATGAGTATCCCTGCTAAAGCATATGGGCTACAGTGATCCACAAAGCTGGATGATTCTAGATTGGGAAAACTGTGGCTTGTTTGACAAATCATGATTTCTGTTGTGACATTCAAGTGGTTGGTTCAGGATTCTGCCTCATGTCAACTCTACAGTATGGGGGTGGTGGTATAATGGGGTGGGGAATGTTTTCTTAGTGCACATTAGGCTCCAAGTATCTGGTGTTGATTGCTGGTGCTCTGTAATACTGTTGTTGGGGTGCCTTCATGGAGTGCGGGGATCTCGGGAACTAGGGAGAACAACAGGGAGACATACAAAGACATACAACACACATACACACACACACACACAAGGGAGCCTAAAGTGAGGGAAGGCACACATAAGGAAAGGGGAAGACAGCTCAGGGAGGCGGAACCACGTCAATCACTTATAAAACGGGTCCGGCGATATCTGCAATTTGTTTGGCTAAAATTGCATTCCAAGCCTATGACTGTAGAACTTTGCCTTATCACTGAAGTGCTGTAGTATGTAATCAAAAAGTATCACTACGCCCCCCTGCCATTGGGGAGCTGAAGAAAATAAAAAACATGGCGGACAATTCCTCTCGCTTCAAATCTCAACACCAAATTCCAAATAAGACCATCTAAAAAATAAAAACAATTTTAACATTCACTTACCACAAACATATTGTCACTAATGTAGACATGCTAACTAGCCACAGGTTTTAAGTAATATAATATGTTTTGTAATTAAGTGTTTTTTTCGTGACGAAGCGATAGCTAGCTGAGTGGCTGTCCTATGTCAATACACCGGTGACTGGTTTGTTAATTGTCTTACCTACACACCCTGGGTTTTCCACACATTACAGGTTGGGTTGTTTATCCATCTATCCCTAGACCCCTTTTTTATATTTTAAAATATCAAGAAATAACCTACAGTTTTGACAGCTTTATTATAATCAGGTCTCTGAAAGAGGAATTACGGTAGCCTACCATTCTACCAGCAAAATTAAAGGACAACTCCGGCACAAAATGAACCTAGGGACTAATAACACATTGGTACAGAGTCGACCGTTCTCTGTTTTCATGCGTTTCATCAATCGAATGTGCCCAGTTTTATTGCAAACTGATAATTACCATATAATGCTAGTTGAGTGGGCATGGATGAAGTAAAAATGAATATCTATTTTATACCACTAACAAGGCTCAAAATATCACCACTGAAGATGGTGCCTTCCTGTATAGACGAACGGTCCTGTCTTTAAAAAAAAAAATCTAATAAACTGTCTGTACACTTAAAGTTCTCAATGCTTCGGTTTGCATGTAGGGACCCTCATTATGCTACCGTGGAACTGTGATGTTATTTTGATCGTTGTTAGTGGTATATAATAGCGATTTATTTTTACTTCATCCATGCCCACACAACTAGCGTTAAGGTAATTATCAGTTCACACTAAAACTGGGCACAGTCGATTAGCATGAAAACATATCCCAGAGAACGGTCGACTCAGTACCAATGTGTTGTTAACCCCTAGGTTCAGACCTGGGAGGTGAATTGGGGTCCACAATCTGACACTTTGTCCTCTGGTATCCCATATGTCCTGAAGACATGATTGAACAGATTCTCTGCAGTCTGGAATGTGGTTGGCAGTCTTGCTTGCAGAATTTGGAAAATTTGTCGACAACGACTAAGATAGCAGTACAACCTCGTGACTCTGGTAAATCCGTTATGAAGTCTATGGAGAGGTGGGACCACGGCCGTTGGGGAATCGGTAATGGGCAGAGCTTACCATATGGTCATTGTCTGGGGCTGGTGCTCTGCACACAGGTAAAAGAGGAGGACATGTACCGTCGGACATCCAGTTCCATTTTCGGCCACCAGTACTTGGGGCGCAGAAATTGTAGGATCCGCGCAACCCCGGCTTGCCCGGACATCAGAGAGGTGTGCGCCCAAAACAGCAACCAATCCCGTTGGCCTGTAGGGACAAATAAACGGTTCTGGGGACAATTAGCTGGGGGTGTGTTTTGTACCTGATTCCTGCGTATCTCCTCGTCCATCTCCCAGCGAACGGGCAGCAGGAATCACAAGCGTCACTTCGTGGCCTTGGTCCTCTCCTTCATACATGCACGAAAGTGTGTCGGCTTTAGCGTTCTTGGAACCGGGACATTATGAGAGATGGTAATCAAAACAGGTCAAGAACAGGGCCCACCTTGCTTGTGTTGGATTGAGTCTCCTTGCTGCCCTCAGGTACTCCAGATTGCCATGATCTGTCCATATTAAAAAGGGATGTTTCACTCCTTCAAGCCAGTGCCGCCCCCTCTTCAGGGCTTTCACTACCGCCAAGAGTTCCCGATCCTCCACGTCGTAGTTCCTCTCTGCTGCGGTCAGTTTCCTGGAGAGAAACGCATAGGGAAACAGCTTGGCGGGATTACCCTGCCATTGGGACAGGACAGCACCAACCCCTACCTCCGATGTTTCCACCTTCCACGATGAGCAGCAGTTCCGGGTCGGGGTGTTTGAGAATAGGCGCCGTGGTGAATCGTTCCTTTAGGGACCGAAATGCCATCTCTGCATCCGCGTTCCAGGGCAGGAGCTGAGGTCCTCCCTTCAACAGCGCCGTTAACGGAGCAGCAACGGTACTGAAGGCACGAATGAAGTGCCGGTAGAAGTTCAAAAACCCCAGAAACCGCTGCAGATCCTTCACCGTAGCCGGAACGGGCCAATTACGCATCGCCTCTACCTTCTCAGACTCCATCTCAACGCCAATGGCTGTTATCCTGTACCCAAGAAAAGAAACAGAGCTTTGATGGAAAGCGCACTTTCCGGCTTTGGTGTATAACTGGTGATGTATTAACCTGGTGAGTACTTCCCTGATGTGTTGTACATGTTGTTGGTAGGATGAAGAATATACCAAAATATCATTGATATAAACAATAACACTGCAGCCCAGCAGGTCCCTGAAAACATTGTTAGTGCTGAACGCTGTTTTTCATTAATCGCCTTCTCTGACACGTATCAGGTTATAAGCACTGCATAGATCAAGCTTCGTGAAATACCTGGCTCCATGCATGGACTCCACCCCTGACTGGATGATGGGCAATGGGTACTTATACTTGATGGTGATATTATTTAGAGGGCGGTAGTCAAGACCCCTATCCTTCTTTTTCACAAAAAAGAAGCTTGATGAGAGTGGTGATGTCGAGGGTTGGATATGTCCCTGCTGACGGGACTCCTGGGTGTAGGTTGCCATGGCTTCCATCTCCGGCGTAGGACAGGGGTTAGATGTGGCTATGTGACAGAGTGGCACCGGGCAACAGATCAATGGCACAGTCACCAGCCCGGTGCTGAGGTAGACGAATAGCCTGGCCGGAAGAAAACGCCTGCAGCAGGTAATGGTATTCAGAAGGGAAAAGGTCAGAGACGTTATTGTTAATGGTAGGGCTTTCAATGGAGATAGTGTGTACAGACAGAGTAAAACATCCCTCCTTACATGTTGGAGACCATTCCTGTACCACCCTCTCTATGCTATAACAGGGTAATGTTTGATCAGCCAAGGCATAACTAACACTAAAGGATTGGCAGGCGAAGGTAGGACGAATAAACTAACATGTTCTACGTGACCATTGTAGATGGCTAAGACAATAGGCTTTGTTTTCTGGTGTACCTTACCACACCCAATGGCACGGCTGTCCACTGCTAATATGGGAATTGGGTTTTCCAGGGTCTCAACAGGTATGTTCCAGGGCTTCACCATCTCCTAATCAATGAAGTTACCTGCTGCACCGGAGTCACCCAAGGCTGACAGGGAACTAATACTTGGGTATTCTGACAATGTCACCAACAAGGTTAGTACAGTAGGAGACACAAAGTATACGGAAGGATGTGTGCCTACCTTAGTATTGAGAGATGATGGTTTCTTCTGCCGGTGTGGAGCCTTCTGGATGTTGGGACACTGTGCCACCATGTGCCCCTTCTCCCCACAATACAGGCAGTGCCCTGAGCAGAGACGTCTTGTCCTCTCCATAGGGGTCAGACGGGTGATATCCATCTCCATGGGTTTGTCCTCTCCTGGGCGCATGGGTGATGAGGTCCTCCTAGTAGCTGTTTATTTTCTAACTCTCAGCAGCCAATTCAATTGCACCGCCATGTTGATGAGCTCATCCAGGGTGGCGTTCTTGTCTCGGCAGGCCAGTTCGATCCGTACCTCCTTGGAGAGCCCCCTATGAAAGAGGGTGAATAGAGCAGGGTTGTTCCATCTGCTGGATGAGGTAAGGGTTCTAAATTCTAGGTCGGCGGTGATTCGTGGAGTAATCTGGAGTAGTTCTTCTCCTCTCTCGTGACCCTCCTTCGGGTGATCAAAGACCTCTCGAAATAGCTGGATAAATACTTGGTAGACCTCAGTCTCCTTACCTCCCTGCTCCCCGAGAGAGGTGGCCCAATCCAGAGCCTTGCCCGTGAGCACTGAGATGACAGTGACGATTTTTGACCAGTCCGTCACATGTGGTCCAGCCTGGTGAGGGAAATATATATCGAATTGCAAAAGGAAACCTCGGCAATGGTCTGGGTGCCCATCTTACCTCTCGGTAAAGGTCCACTCCCCGATTCCCCTCTGTACCGGACGGGGCCAGTGTATCCTGGTCCGGAGACAGTGTCGGGGGTCCTCTGGTGAAATAGGTTTTATAGCTTTATTGAGGAAGTAGCCTTCTCACCAACAAAATTCTACACCCCTGTTAAACTGAAATACTTCTCTAAGCAACCAGTTATTTGAATCAGACTTATTAGTTGACTGGTATTATTGTTCTAACAATTGTTTTATATTTTTTTAATTGTTTGAAATTTACAAACCTACTACAAAGAGTGTTGAAATGTTTATTATTATTATTTGCTCTCATTTTTGGATGCCTTATGAATTGGGAAAATCAATTTCAATATATCCTTAGACACTTAACCTAATTCAAGTCTGAAGAGGTTAAAAGAGGAGTGTAAGGTAATTGTGCTGCTATAGACGTAAGATAATATGTTCAAGTTCTTTTGCATAATAGTTTTTTGTTGAATGCAATGTCATTGAAAATAAGCCAGGTTGCTTAAATGCTGTTGTTAAAGTAGGTTGAAATACTACTACCTATTAATATAAAGATGTATTCGGAGCTAAGTTTAGGTTTTCACATGTTAGGATGTTTTACTTGCTTGAGAAAAAAATCCTTATTTGAAAAGGGGAACATTTCGTATCATGAATGCATTAGAGGGCGCACTTTCCTAGAAAGAGTACAGGAGTATAACACGAGAGAGGAAGAAGTGAGGCTGAGCATGATAGTTGAATAATCTAGTAAGAACTACTGTATGTTGCAGTGATTGATTGCATGGACCTTATTAATACCGGCTACAACAGGTGGCTAGCTAGTAAAGCAATTTAAGGCAGGCTATTTTAAGTTGTGACTTGTCATTGAGGCTAGCTAGATAACAAAATCTTGTACAGCTACTGTAGATGTTTAAGTTTGTTAATAATTCGGAATTCCTCGAATGAACGTTAAATAGCTAGACTACACTAGTCTACAACTATGATAGCTACTGGTGCAGTTGGCTACAGCTGTGTCCACATTGTTCAGGTGTATTTAAGAGTTGAACACAGTACTTGAAAATGTAATTTGATAATTTAATTTAATCAATGTTTGTTTGAATTTGCACACCCAAAAGCACTGCATTCGACTACTAAAGCCTTTTTCCCCATTAGGTTCCCAATTCAACAAAGCAAAAGACAAAGATGTCAGTGAAGTGGGACAGAGCCACAGCAGTAGTAAGTGATGACCTCCATTCATCAGTGGCCTTTTTGAACTTGTTCTTCAGCATTTTATACAGTAATTGTAATGTCAGGATTGTAGCACTAGCAGTGAATATGTTGAACATTTAATTGTAGAACAATATATAAATATACATTTAAACCCCTGCTAATATTCTATGGCCGGTAATACTTTAATATGTAGCTAGTGGTAATGTGCACTTATGGTTAAATGACTCGTGATTTATAATAATTTATTCCAGTTTTAGATAATCTCAGTGGTAACTAATTGTAAGGTTCTCACATCAATGTAAATTTGACACTGAAAGTGCCTTAAACTTTTAAAACTGTAATATTTCTGTCTAACATTTACTTTTTAACTTATTTTTTATTCTTTTTATTATTGTTTGTTTTCTATGCTTATTTTCCACTTGCTTTGGCAATGTAAACAACCTTTTCCCATGCCAATAAGGCACTTTAAATTGAAATTGACTTCAGAACTGACTCAGACTCTTGGTCAAAGAATTCAGACTTGACTCAGACTCTTAAAAAAATGACTTGTGAACATCTCATTGAATTACAGTAACTTCTCAACATTTTGCTGGAAATTCCTCCCTGAAAGCATCAAGTTCTTCCTGTTCACACGCTGTTCTAAACGATGTACTCCCTTTCAATTATCATCTCAGCTTCTGTCTGGCTAATCACCAATACAACAAAAATATAAAATGTGACACATTCGTCCAATAAATCATGTTCTTTGTACTGAAATGGACAGGAATTTGCTGTTCCTACATGTATGCTTAATGAATAACTAACAGTGGTTTTATATTATGGGGTAACCGAGTCCTTGCATGTTTGACTCCTTCTCACAAACGAATAAAATGTATGACTAGTGGCCTAAGTACAGTAGCAATTGGAACACTCTCCCATTGTCTTCCTCCATTACCCAACCATATTTCTCAAAAATTCTCCTGAATTACATTGTCAGGGAAGTAATTTGAAAACATGAATGACATTATATGCCAACATATTTAGATTTTTTTACATTTCAGCTGCACGTTTTACAATTAGCCAATGTTAGTCCTTCTATGACAGGGGTGGGCAATGTCTTTTGCTTGAGGGCCACATTGAGATTTTGAAACCAAGTGAAGGGTTGCATACTATAGCTATGCGTTATGACATTATGACGTAGCTACTGGATATGACAGCAGATGTCTGACATGTTGAGATTTTGGCCTCTGAAAGGGTCATACTTTGTTTTACTGTGAAGTGCTTTATAGTTTTGGATTCAGAAGACTCTTGATTACAAGATGAATAAGTAAAACCCAAACTTGTGAGACACTGATTTTAATAAATAATGTCATATGCAGCCAAATGCAGCCAATACAAAACTGTTACATTTTTAGTTTATTTTTGTAGAATGCATGTAAACCATGAAGAATACTGTAACTCTATAATATCCATATTGGCATGTCCCCAGGTCTTGAGAACCAGTGTGACAATGTTAGGGGGACGTACAAATAGGTCAATAAAACACTATGTACATATTTTTCAAAATATCCCCACAAGTTTAAAAAACCC
This sequence comes from Umbra pygmaea, assembly GCA_016801145.1. NCBI lineage: Eukaryota > Metazoa > Chordata > Actinopteri > Esociformes > Umbridae > Umbra > Umbra pygmaea. The sequence continues at coordinate 27,460 of JACXGM010004716.1, forward strand.
AGCCTTTCCGCACCCAACAAATAACCTGATTTGGTGCATGGTGATGTTTTACTTCATTGCAGAAATGTTATTTTATCATTTTAACTTCCTGCTTCCTGTCTGTAATGTTTTTAGAAGAGTCGGCAATAGGTAACCAACTTTGAGACGCGATATCTCCGGCTTTGATGAACCCACATGGATGAAACACCCCTTTGAAGTGATTTAAAATCCCTTGTGGGCCGGATCAAAGGGCCTGGCAAGCCACATGTTGCCACCCCCACGCTAGACCATTTAAAATGGTATACTCCGAAACAGCTCTCCTCAACAGAGGTTAAGGACAGAGGTTTATGTATCATTCAAGGGAAAATATACATTTTATTCGTTATCACAAAGCTAAATTACACTCACCTAAAGGATTATTAGGAACACCCGTTAAATTTCTCATTAATGCAATTATCTACTCAACCGATCACATGGCAGTTGCTTCAATGCATTTAGGGGTGTGGTCCTGGTCAAGACAATCTCCTGAACTCCAAACTGAATGTCAGAATGGGAAAGAAAGGTGATTTAAGCAATTTTGAGCATGGCATGGTTGTTTGTGCCAGACGGGCTGGACTGAGTATTTCACAATCTGCTCAGTTACTGGGATTTTCACGCACAACCATTTTTAGGGTTTACAAAGAATGGTGTGAAAAGGGAAAAACATCCAGTATGCGGCAGTCCTGTGGGCGAAAATGCCTTGTTGATGCTAGAGTTCCGAGGAGAATGGGCCGACTGTTTCAAGCTGATAGAAGAGCAACTTTGCCTGAAATAACCAGTTGTTACAACCGAGGTATGCAGCAAAGCATTTGTGAAGCCACAACACGCACAACCTTGAGGCGGATGGGCTACAACAGCAGAAGACCCCACCAGGTACCACTCATCTCCACTAAAAATAGGAAAAAGAGGCTACAATTTGCAAGAGCTCACCAAAATTGGACAGTTGAAGACTGGAAAAATGTTGCCTGGTCTGATGAGTCACGATTTCTGTTGAGACATTCAGATGGTTGAGTCAGAATTTGGCGTAAACAGAATAAGAACATGGATCCATCATGCCTTGTTACCACTATGCAGGCTGGTGGTGGTGTAATGGTGTGGGGGATGTTTTCTTGGCACACTTTAGGCCCCTTAGTGCCAATTGGGCATTGTTTAAATGCTACGGCCTACCTGAGTATTGTTTCTGACCATGTCCATCCCTTTATGGCCACCATGTACCCATCCTCTGATGGCTACTTCCAGCAGGATAATGCACCATGTTACAAAGCTTGAGTTGAGCCCATTATTTATACATTTTATTAAAATATACTGAGCCTGGCTGTATGTGTGTGGAGTGAGACATGAGAAATTTTATTTTTTGTGTCGATCAAGACTGGTCATAGGGGAGAATATCTGATTGAAAACACATTTCTGATATAGTGAGTGTTATTATTTTACAGCTTTTTAACCAGGTAGGTTGACTATGAACAAGTTCTTATCTGTAGCAACAACCTGGGAGCAATTAGGCTGAAGTGCCTTGCCCAAGGATACAAAGAAATTTGGCTCAGTCAGGAATCAAACTTGCAACCTTATGATTACAAGTCTGCCTGGCTAACCACTGAGCCATCTGCCAAAAACTAACTTTTGTTGTTTATTTGACCTTTGCCGATTTCACCATTCTGTGATTAATTGACCCCACGTGTCACAGTTTGGTAGGAGTGAGGACTTTGCTCTAAGCAGAAGGTTTAATAGCAAAACCACTCGGATTGTAAAACTGACACTGACAAACTTTCAGTTTAAATAACTATAATACATTAGTCTAATGGAAAACAGAGCCAGGCAAACCTCAACTGACGAATACGTTAAACACACTGTAGCAACTATAACATGCCACTATTAGAGGAAACCACCGGAGAAGGAAATGTTACACCATGTTCAAGAAAAGCAATGATTATTGCTTTGTTAGAGTCAAGACTTAAGAAGTAATTATGCTGTAATAAGAACTTTTGAAATGTACATGCTAAACAAGTAATAAGTCATGACTCTGTAGTCATGACTCTGATTTTATATATGATCAAATCTCTAAATTATAATACTGTAAGCCACAAACCTTCCTTTTCCTGTAGGCATTTTAATTTAGCAAATTATTTTATTACTTTATTTCCCACAACAAAATGCTTTTTCCACTGTATGCAAGTTTCCAGGATGTGGTGAATGGCTTTTAGATGTAGTATTTTTCGGAGGTATGAATTCCAATTATAAGTATAGGTGCAATTGACCACAACTAATGAATCTACCTCTTACTAAGTAGGAAAGAGGGGTTGGATCTCATCTTCTGTTTTACAGGTGCAGTGTCCTTTTGAATTTTGACAAGAACAGACACTTGGTCCATAGCTTGTGACACTAGAACCTGACAGATTCATGGAAATTATTTTACAGATATCTTGACAACATTACAGTACTATTAAACTCAAAACAACAGTGCTTAGCACTGGAATAATAATAATAAACACAAAAATACCTGAAAAGTATATAATACATAGAAATAAGCAATATTACATAATGAGTCCATATACCCGCGAGCCATACTTTGCCAACCCCTGCTTTAGAGGGATACATAGCAAAGGAGAAGACATAAGAGCGACTCATTGGGCGATTCTACTGGCCTGTATCACTCAGGATGTCAAGAGGTACTGCAAGTCATGTGACATTTGCCAGAAGACCGCTCCTGATCCTTTGCAGGTTAACCCTCTTATCCCTCTGCTCATCATAGAGACCCTGTTCGAGTGGATTGCTATGGACTTGATGCTCTGCTCGGGGACACAAGTGAATTCTGATGGTGAAAGTCTACGCCACCTGGTACCCTGATGGTGAAAGTCTACGCCACCTGGTACCCTGATGGTAAAACTCTACGCCACCTGGTACCCTGAGGCCATACCAATCAGGAATATGACTACGAAGACAATTGCCCAAGATGTATTTCTTCTCCCGGGTGGGCCTACCCTCCACTACGTTAACGGATCGAGGTACTTCATTCATGTCACGCTTAATGAAAGAACTGTGTGTGCTATACAAAATTAAACATCTATACACTAGCGTATATCATTCGCAAATGGACAGGCTTTGCAAACAGGCCAACAAAATTGCCAAAAATATATTACGAAAAGTGGTGGAGAAGGATGGGAGGGATTGGGACATGCTCTAACCCCACCTAATGTTTGTCCTCCAGGCTTCAACAGGTCTCTCCCCTTGAACTGTAATATTGCAGGCCCTGCAGAGGTATCCTGGTTGTAGCTAGAGAGACGTGTGAGGAGCCTTGTCCCAACCAGTCTATTATTGACCATGTAACGTTCATGCATGATAGGATGACAGCGATCTGGCCACTGGTCAGGAGCCACATGGAAAAGGCCCAGGCAGCTCAGAGTACCATAACAAGACTGCATAAGCAAGGGAATTTATGCCAGGGGACAAGGTGCTAATGTTGGTTCCCCACCCAGGTCACAAACTACTAACTCAATAGCAGGGGCCATATGAGGCACTGGAGAAGACGTCTCCCGTGAATTACAGGGTTCGTCAGCCAGGACACTGGAGAAAGTAGCAGGTGTATCATGTCAACCTGTTAAAAGAGTATGAAGAACAAGTAGGAGAAGCCCTATTATTTGACGGGGAAACGGTGCCCTGTATGCAGCCTTTACCCGGGACATTGAGAACATATTTGGACACACCGGTGACTTAGTATGCAAGGTTCTTCTCCAGCAAACCTGGACAGACAACATTGCTACAGGATTACATCCCCACAAAGCCAGTCAAAAGGTCAGGCTCCAGCCATTTGGAATACCCAAAGCCCAGAGGAAAAAGATGAGGGCTGAAACACAGGAAATGCTGCACCTCAGGGTTATCAAACCCTCAACTAGTGATTGTAGTGTCCAGTCCTGTAGTGTCAGTACTGAAGCCTGGTGGGTCAATACATTTTTGCAATGACTTCAGGGGGTTGAATGCCATATCAACTTTTGATGCCTAAGCCATGCCTAGGGTAGACGAACTCATAGAGCGCCTGGGATGCACCAAGTAGATCTGCACCCTAGATCTCACGAAGGGGTACTGGCAGATACCCCTGGGCCCAGAGGATAGGCACAAAACAGCCTTCTCCTCAACAGATTTCAATACTTCAGACTGCCTTTCTGATTACATGGAGCTGCGGCCACCTTCCAGCAAATGATGGATACATTGCTACGCCCCAATCAGGAATACGCTGCTGCATTAATCAATGATGTCATCATACATAGTGAGACATGGGAGGAACACCTGAGTCAGCTACAGGGGCAAAGGCAAACCGACCAATCGTATTACTTCTACCAGTCTCCTCATCATGCCGAACTCTGCTGACATCAGTTACAATACTACACAGGAGTGCCCTCTGGGAGAGGAGCCGTCTTGTTGTCATCAGATGTCTAGAAGCAAATGGGACTGATGGCAAATTCCAAAAAATGCAGACTGGGATTAAATGAGGCAAAGTATTTAGGATACTGCATTTGCAGCAGGTGAATAAAAGCCTCAGGAAAAGAAGACCATATAAGAGTTGCCCCGACCAAGCCAAAAAAAGGGTGAAATCATTCCTGGGTCTAACTGGGTATTATTGCAGGTTCATCTCTGGTTATGCCTCCATCGCCAGGCCATTAAGGAACCTAAGCAAGAATGTCCAGCCAATTTCAGTAAGGTGGCTGTATTAACATCTCCCGAATTTGTTCTTTTTTTGAACAGACGGACGCATCAGAGTCTGGAATAGGAGCCATCCTCTTTCAATGGGAAGGAGAAGATGAACCCCCAGTTGCTGTCTACCAGCAGAAAACTATTGGATTGGGAGAGGCTTTATGCTACAGTAGAGAGAGGCCTTGCCAATGAAGTGGGCCCAATAATATTTGTGGTACTATCTGCTGGGAAGATCATTCACCTTGGTAACAGACCACGGCCCTCTAAAGTAGATGGCAGATAAGAAGGGCACCAATGATAGAATAACTAGGTGGTTCATGTCTCTGCAGCTGTCCTCATTTCAAGTGATACACAGAGCCTGCAGGTGTCATGGGAATGCGAACGCACTGTCCAGACGGGAGCAACTGCTCTCATCTGCGGTCCGACCCTATGGGCCGATCTCGGGGGGGGGAGGTGTATAAGGCGTCAAGAGAAAGAAAGATAGCAGGAAGAACATTGGTGACATCTGAAGGCCAAGAAAGGATGATACAACCAAAATCACAAGTGAGTGAAAACACCTGGGGGTACTGAACAGCTGTTCTGTGTACAGTTGTGGTCAAAAGTTTTGAGAATGGCACAAATACATTTTTACAAAGCCTGCTGCCTCAGAGTTGATGACGGAAATTTGTACATACTCCAGAATGTCATGAAGAGTGATCAAATGAATTTCAAAGTCTCTCTTTGCCATGAAAATGAACTTAATCCAGAAAAACATTTCCACTGCAGCCCTCCCACAAAAGGTTCAGCTGCCATCATGTCAGTCAAAAGACTGGAAGCTTTAAAAGGAGGGTGGTGCTTGAAATCTTTGTTCTTCCTCTGTAAACCATGGTTACCTGCACGTGTCGTCATCATTGCTTTGCACAAAAAGGGCTTCACAGGTAAGGATAATGCTGCTAGTAAGATTGCACCTAAATCAACCATTAATCGGATCATCAAGAACTTCAAGGAGAGGTTCAATTGTTGTGAAGAAGGCATCAGGGTGCACAAGAAATTACAGCATGCGCCAGGACCGTCTCCTAAAGTTGATTCAGCTGCGGGATCGGTGCACCATCAATGCAGAACTTGCTCAGGAATGGCAGCAGGCAGGTCCTGACAACACCTTGTCGGGGAAGAGAAGGTGAGCGCTACCATCAGTCCTGTATCATGCCAACAGTAAAGCATTCTGAGACTAATCATTTGTTGGGTTGCTTCTAAGCCAGGGGAGTGGGCTCATTCACAATTTTGCCTAAGAACACAGCCATGAATAAAGAATGGTACCAACATATCCTCTGAGAGCAACTTCTCCCAACCATCCAAGAACAGTCTGGTGATGACCAATCCCTTTTCCAGCATGATGGAGCACCTTGCCATAAGGCAAAAGTGATAACTAAGTGGCTCTGGGAACAAAACACCAAAATGTTGGGTCCATGGCCAGGAAACTCTCCAGACCTCAATCCCATTGAGAACTTGTGGACGATCCTCAAGAGGTGGGTGGACAAACCAATACCCAGAAATTCTGACGAACTCCAAGCATTGATTATGCAAGAATGGGCTGCCATCTGTCAGGATGTGGCCCAGTATTTAATTTACAGCATACCAGGGTGGTTTGCAGAGGTCTAAGGCCCCCGTCCACACGAACACGGGTATTTTTAAAACCGCAGGTTTTTCTATGTGGTTATGCCGTTCTTCCACACAAACGCTGTATCAGGTCACTGAAACAGAGCTTTTTTGAAAACTCTGGCCAGTGTGAAGTTCTTTAGAAACTCCGGTTACAGTGTTGTCGTGTGACGATGAAACCGAAGATTTTGGCACATGACGTCCGAGTGTGCGCTGTTATCTCACTTCATTATGCGCCACTATCTCCATTGTTTACATGAGGAGAGTTTGTGCATTAAAAATAAGATTTAAAAGAGTCTGTGCAATGGCGGACTTAGCCAAAATATCGCTGCTAATAACTGTTCTAACAGGGCTTATAACATGTATACCAATACATGCACAGTTATCGCATTACATTGCTGAACAGAGGCTTCAGAATGCAATATTACTCAAGTCACTGCTTATGACTACACTACGCTCCCATGACACAGACCTCGCCAGTTTTGGACGAGAACTACCGGAACAGGTAATAACCCTTTTTAGGCTTCTGATTGGCCAACATGGCTTTACGGTTAGGGTTATATCGTCACCTGTTGGTTTGGCATGCTCTTGATAGCACATGATCGGGCGGTTTTGCATTTTCATGTGGACAGAGAAGTTTTTTTTAATCCATTTTCAAAAATATGTGTACGTGTGGACAAGGCCTTAAAAATAAGGCTCAACACTGCAAATCTTGACTATTGTCAATAAAAGGCTTTGACACTTATGGAATGTTTGTAATTATACTTCAGTATACCATAATAACTACTGACAAAATGATGTAAGCACACTGAAGCAGCAAACTTTGTGGAGACCAATACTTGTGGCATTCTCAAAACTTTGACCAAGACTGTATTATATTTCACAATGATGTAGGAAACCATTCAAGCTCCAAAATCTAGAGATCTTATAATGTTATGGTTCAAAACTGAGTTGAGATGAAGGAATGGGAAATCTGTAAGATTTTATCTTAATAATATTTTTTTATTTTAAAGTGCTTTTCTCACACCCTGAATTATATAAAATATAATTCTCATCAGATCCTGAGGACAGGGACAGAATTTACTTTTAATGCTAAAAGTTGTGTGTTTAGCTTTTCTAATTGTATATAAAGTATATACAGCGGGTGAAATAAGTATTGAACACGTCACCATTTTTCTCACTAAATATTTTTCCAAAGATGCTATTGACATGAATTTTCACCAGATGTTGGTAACAACCCAAGGAATCCATACATACAAAGACACCAAAACAAATAAGTTCAGAAATTAAGTAATGTGTAATAATGTGAAATGACACAGGGAAAAGGTATTGAACACATGAAGAAAGGGAGGTGCAAAAAGGCATGGAAAGCCAAGACAACAGCTGAAAACCATCAGTAATTAAAAAGCAATCCAGCCCCCTGTCAGTGCAAATTATATCAGCTGGTTTAGTCCCAACTGATGACCTACAAAAAGGTCTCATTGCCAAGGTGTCACACAAGACAAATCTCATCATGGGTAAAAGCAAAGAGCTGTCTCAAACCTAATTGTTGCAAATCATAATGATGGCATTAGTTATACGCACATTTCTAAGCTTCTGAATGTTCCAGTGAGCACTGTTGGGGCCACAATTCGCCTCGACCAGGTGCTGCTTGCAAGATTTCTGACAGAGGAGTGAAAAGAATAATCAGAAGAATTGTCCACTTTTGTACAAAGTATTTAATGAATATCAATCAGTAAGCGTGTTCAATACTTTTTCCCTGTGCCATTTCACAATATTACACATAGCTTAAATTTCATGTCAATAGCACCTTTGGAAATATATTTACTGAGAAAAATGATGACGTGTTCAATACTTATTTCACACTCTGTATTATTTTGGACGTCAGTCATTGGGCAATCCATGGGGATTTTTAATAATCATTAATCTCTTTGTCTCTCTTTCACAAGCCTCTCTTGTCTCATCAATGGAAAATACACTGCTCAAAAAAGTTATTGGAACACTCATATCACATCGGGTCTCAATTAATAGTTTAAATATATTAAAGATCAAAATCTTCACTGTACATTGTGTAATTTGTTGAGAACAAAATGATTTAATAACGGTCAATGGAAAGAAGAGGCCTACAAGCCACAGTGTCGTTCACCCACATTGAAATTGGATTGGTGAGGATCTGGGGTGCTGCAGCAAGGCTGGAATCTGGCAGGTTTGTCTTTGTGAAGGAAGCAGGAATCAAGCCACTTACTGTACATGGTTGTCCTGGAAGAAAACCTGCTTCCTTCTGCTCTGACGATGTTCCCCAACTCTGAGGATTGTTTATTTCCAGCAGGACAATGCTCCATGCCACACAGCCAGGTCAATCAAGGTGTGGATGGAGGACCAACAGATCAACACCCTGTCATGGCCAGACCAATCTGATTTCTGAACTCTTCAGTTAACACATTCGTAGTGTGTTTGTTTACAAATGAAAATTACTGTATTTTCTTTGCATTTCTCAAGGTCTGACAACACTGCATTTTTTTGTTATTTTGACCTGTTATCATTTTCTGCAAATAAATAAATGCTCTGAATTTTCTTTGGAATTTGGTAGTAATGTTGTCAGTAAGTTATGGATATTCACACAAACACATACCTATCTATAGTAAAACCAGAGGAACTGATGATTTTGTAGTGGAACGTTCGCGTCCATGCACAAGCACAGATAGACGAGAGGGGGGACTTGAGTGCTTGCCCTTTTCTCCTCAGACTCAACAAGTGTCCTATTGGCCGGTGTAAATTTATTTTTTAAACAATAATGTTTAGCCCTTTTTTTCTCTTGAACCCCTGCCCCCTTCATTGTCTGTGAATGGCCGTGCTATATACTGTATATATAATTATTCCTATTAATATAAGCTGTCTCGAAATCTGTTCTTTGCCAGAACATGAGGGTGTGAGGCTATTTAAAGATGTACTCACCAATTCGGTTATTTTTAAACAATCGACAAGATACACTTTATCTTTGGAATTATGAGTGTGTGTGTGGGGGGGTGGTAGTCCTTTCCGAATGAACATTCCTTTTGCCTTGTCAATCACTAGCACTTCAGTCTAATCAGTAGAATTTGGAGAACTGTAATAATTCTGGGCTGTTAGGAGTAGGACCAACCGTCCACGATAACAGCCTACAAATAGACAAAGTGGAGCTGCGGAGCCTGAATGTGTCTGTGCACTTCAAACCCGTCTAACCCTGCCATGATATAGGGCAGCCATCTTAGTTTCACCAAGTAGGTA
>JACXGM010004717.1:0-37092 GCA_016801145.1 Umbra pygmaea
TCATTTTCTGCGACAATATTTTGATTAGTGTGGACTTTATGCCAGTGTAGCTACGTTCAACCTTAAGTTTCCGTGGTGCAACCAAACATCACCACAGCTTTAGTATGAAACTAACTAAGTTCAACGTATTGTTTAGTGTGGACTTTGCACCCTAACTTAAGAGAGAACTTACGCACAGCTGGTGCAACCGGCTCCTGGGGTCCATCGTTCATCTCACAATATTGGTTTTTACCATGAACTAGCTCCTCTGAATCAAGCGGTCAACATCTTGATAATAGAATACATTAGCTCTGGAATACATGTAACAAAGGTTTGGGAACCACAGTGCTTGAAAAAAATACTGGGAATTATGTGTAACAATGCAATGCATTACACCAGTCTCGATACAGACAAATTACGTGCTGTTATTTTAACCTATATTCATGTCAGGTTATACTGCCGTGATTGAGCAAGTTGAAGAGATAAAAACTGTTGTTCACGTTATTATTCTTGGTGGCAAGCCGACATTGTCAAAACATATTGATTAAATGGTAACAACCTAGGGAAGGCATCCACACAGTAACCTTATACAATTTTGCAGTGGAATTTACTTTATAAATATCTAAGTTGCACACTGTTTTGTTTAGCACAATGCTATGCATGTATTATATATTGTATGTTATATCACAATGTGGAGGTAATGGAGGGATCCTAATAAAATAATTATTCTAAACTACCTATCTTCAGTTCACAGAGTTGTTTTTCTAATTTCTCTGAACTCGTAACTGTTGCCTCCATCTAGGGTACATTGATGATGTGCAGTCCTTTGTGTTAGTCTCATTGATGGGCAGGGGGAAGGACATGTTTCTAATTAACACAGGAGTTTCTATTAATTAGTTTGTAGGAGAGAGCCAGAGTATTGTCACAAATACAAGTCAGCCCCACAAATCAAAATGGTTAGGCATAGAGAAGTGGTTCTCAAATGTTGTGCCATGGTGACCCTCACAATATAGTGGCTGTACCCTCTGGCAAATACAGCACCCTCTGGTAAAGATATGCAAAAAAATACAAGTGAAATCTAACCTTTAATATAGTTAAAAACATTTTTTTATTAAGAAACAAATATTTTTTTGGACATATTATACCAATACAGGTCATCACAGAGCACATTGGACAAGCTCACTCTAATGTCAATACGAAGAGAGCTGTAGACAATCATGATCCAAGAGGGAAATCTAATTTCCAAAATGTTAATGCTGTAGTCCATAATTATATATAAATATGCAAACCATTACATTTTCTATGCCAATGCACCACACAACCATCAAACATGCATAGCGATGACTAATACTTCATTAACTGAACATACAGTAGTTCAAGTCCTTGAACTACCATAAATGTAAAATGAGCTGTCCCAAATCACACATATTAAAAATTAATTTGAGTTGATATGCCAGATAGCCACTAAGGTTAGTCAACATTAACACCTAAAGATCTGAGACATTTAAATTCAGGGTTAATTTAGATTGTAAATGACATGACACCTCTAGACATGCAACATACAATCTGCATGGGGACCGTCAACATTTTGAAACTTTAACCAGTAAGTCATTGTTTAAATATAATTTGCCCAATATAATCCCAACAGCCCTTGAATGACACATTTTATATCATTACATTCTAGGGTACTTACAAGAGAACTTGCCAAACCATGATAGTCGTAAGTGCAATGACCGTATAAACAGACGCCATTCTTTCCTATGGTGAGCAAGTGAAGTAATTTATAAGCACTTTTTCGGTGGTTACCGGTCGTACTGCGCAGCCTCACGCTGAGTGTGCCGACGTAGATGGGACGTGAGCAACGTGTATGAACGTTGTAATACTTCTCATCGGTTTGCCAAGAGAAATCTGAATCATTACGAATCTTGCAGAGAAAGGAGAGCGTGAGTAGGAGTTGTCCATGAGCGTAGGAGCAGAAGCAACTTTTGGTATGTATTCTAAAAAAATGATTTTGACTGTATGCCTCCACGCCCCCCCCCCGACTGCCTGCGAGATTCTCCTGGATTTTTCCGTAATTTCTTTACTGTTGCGACAGTAAGTTGCGTGGTTATGACACAATAGTTAGCATATATTCACCAAAATGGCTGTTACAGGGCCATAACCTGAGATACAAGGTAATGGAGCTTTTTATACATTGTCCTGTTTTTTTTAAATAAACAATAGACAAATAGAGTCTTTAAATGCTTCGGATGCAAATTTATTCACTATCAAAGTGACCCCTAAAATGAATAGGTAAACTCAACCCACAAGTAAGCGGAATTGTTCAATCGTCCACTCAAGAATCGCAGAGGAGGCATCTTTTTTTGGCAAAACTGTAAAACTGGTTCACAAAGAGTTCCCCATGGGAAAGTGGCAAGGGCTATCTGCTTAGTATCTGAACTGCAGCTTTAAGTACAGGTTTTACAAAGAGGAAAAGACCAAGGGATTTCTCCTTGTGCCTGACGGTTTAAAGGGAGATGATCACATCTTAAGTAATGCAGCCAGATATGCTTGTTGACCAATACAAATTCAGCATTTTAAGATGCACTATTTATCCATCTTATGCATGTAGAGTAAATCTGGTGATACACTATTATTCCACTATAACTGGAAATGTTTTTATATTTAAAAAAATGTACACAAGGCTCCACTAAACCTGCAAATTATAAAATTCCATAAGCCATGTCAACTTTGATTTTCTCTACAGAAATTAAAATTGTTTCATTAACATGACAAACCGCAAAGGCGCAATTCTTGTCATATTAGCACGCACGCTAGTTATATATGCATTTGTGCATTTTTGCTTAGTTTATATCATGAAAAAATAATAATGTATATTAAAATCTGGTAAATGTCCAATGTAACAAACACGCATACATATACACAAACACTAAAGTTGTCTTTAGCCTGCCTGTAGCGTCTGTGAAAAATATGGTTTGATTTATGCTCATCTGTCAGACCATCACTATCTTCACAATGGCTGTTAGCAGTGTGAAGTTACAGTAGGCCTGTAGAGAGAGAAAATACAGCAAGTATGGAGCTCCTAAGAGAGTAATGGAGAAGCATACGGATGAGAAACAATCATGTTGTTTTTACAGGGACTAAAAAAGAAGCTGCATACTCTGTGCACTCCATTGATTATCATTGCATTCCAGTGGTTCTTCAATACGAGCAGGATTTTTACAGTAATGATATCCTAAGGGAGGGGCAAACAACATATGCAGGTACTTTACATTCTTCATAAGTCCTCAGTCTTGTCAGTACACAAGAGCTCTTAGATGGGAAATGTGTCTTTGTAGGACAAAGTGCAAAAGCTTCAAGTAATTAATGGCTAGATTCAATCAGTTCTGCCTGGGGGCTGAGTACTCCTGGGAGGCCTAGTCCTGTGACCAGGGAGGAAACAAAGTAATATCACAAGTCATGTGTAGTCAGCATTCTTTGGAGGCTGAGACGGGTTGGGCTGTTTACAGTACTTGTAATGCAAGAGTGCTATTTGTGCTACTTAAATAAATACTGTTCATACAGAAAGAGACAGCTAAAATGTACAGTAATATAATTGTAATGCTAAACCTGAAAACAGTTAGTATGTCACAATTAGTTGTTCTATTACTTGTCAAAATAACTTGCATAAAATCATCAGAGGAAGTCATCAGTAGGAAATATGACGTCTCTCAAATTTCACATTTGCATTAAAAGACATCAAACTGTTTTTATTTATTATTTTTTTATTATTATTTCCCATTTTTCTCCACTCCCAATTGGTCTTGTTTAATTTCCACTAACCCTGCCTTGACACCAGCTCCGCAACTCCCTGGACGAATGTGGGATGGAGAAGACTCAAATTGTTTATCCAACCATATGTAGCTGAACAGGCCGATATTTTTCACACTGCTTATCCCACACAAAAGCCTTTAGTCAGCTCATGTGTGGAATGATTACACTCACCAACTCTACTTTTGTAATTTAACTTACAGGTGCCCGGTCTGTGCACACATCAAATTTTGTAGTGTTTATTTTCCAGTGTTAACTACACAGTGTTAACTGAGGAGTTAAAACCGCAATATATAACTTCCCATTCATTTGTCCTATCCGCCCAACATTTACATATATTTAAATAAAGATTTTTTAAATATATATGTTTTTACTGAACACAGGAATAATACAGGGAAAATATAACCAATTTCCAAAAATACTCAATATTATTTTGTCCTTAATATGCATTTGTTTTAGTTAGATATTGTGAAATATCGATTTTGCTATTCTACTGTCTATATTTTGTGTTATTTAAGTTCACGATTTAAACGCCTGGATCCAATATGCTAGTTCTTAACAATCCTAAAACATTGTTTGTCTAGTTTTTTCTAGTTTTTCTAGTGTTCTAAAAAGTTACACAGTGCAATGAACACTTGTGAGTCTTAAATCACATTCTTGTCTAACAGAACCGCAGTGTTTTTTTTCCCCAGAGTAGTATGTTTTAAAATATTTTCTGTTTCGTGTAATAGAGTTTTTTTACCCTTCCAATTTGTCAAGTCAAATTCCTGTTTGGCCTTGTCTCATCGGCAACTCCACAGAAAGCAGTCAGATTTTTGTCACACTTTCTATTCAACATTGAAACTTTAAGTGTTATATGCGTGGACGTCTAGTCATTCATCAGCTATACAACCACAATTTCATTCAAACTGGTCTTCAAATGTTCTGCCACAACATGTCAATGTCATTTTTGTCTAAAGATTCCAAAAGGTTTATTGCCATTCTGATAAAGACATGCTTGTGTATTTTGGTTAATTTTCTTACTGCATTATTCAGGTATGGTTATGCTTATCTAACAGAGGGATGGCCTGACTTTCTTTAATAGTTTTGTTCTATATCTTTTTTTATATTGAGTAGAAATTATAGCTTGAATGATTGCAGGTTGTCAAGGTCCAGAGGCAGAAAATCATCCAGAAGACATGAAACTACCTCCACACTTCTTGAATGTTGATGCAAGGTCAGTATGCAGCGGTTGGTTATCGGCAGACATAACAACACCTACAGTATGTGTCCAAATCTGATGCACCTTATTGCCAGAATATGAAAGCAACAGTTCTGATATTTTGCTAAGTGTGGATGGTGAATGCATGGAGGCCATAAACTGCTGTGATAACCTCATAAATGTCAATCGATAAATGCTGGAACCTTATCCAGTCTGCGTTTTATAGAAAGCATCTTGTCTGTTCTAGACATGTTGCACTAGGTCATGTTTTCCATGCCGTCCACGCTGTAGTATAGCAAAAAAATTGACATTGGGTGGCTGGAGTCTGACTATTTTTAGGACTGTCCTCTGACAGCACCTGGTGTAGAGGTCATGGATGTCAGGAATGTATTCTACTGCAGGGTGGTACAGTTGCAGATGCTGTCAGATCAATGTGCACCAATTGTGCAGCTGTAGACCATTTTGAGAATGCACAGGTTCAAATTGTTTCGATTTTTTTGTGCTGTGTACCAAAAGTTGCATGCTTTTTTCCTGTCTACCGTGTGTTCCTATTTCATGCTGAAGTAAAAAGACCTGCTATCTAATATCATTGGTGATTAAGCCGTGCACTGTGATGTCATCAGCAGCCTTGATGACGGTTTGAAGTTGTGCATTCAAGTCGTTGTAAGTTAAAATATGCAAGTTCAACTGGATTCAGATTGAGTGGTTGACTTTGCCGTTCCAAATGCAAATCCTAGAATAAAGACGTGAAAAACTCTCTTGTTTATGCATTAACCAGATTTTTTCCACTAGGTGCTGGGATACAGAGAAAATATAATGATGCCACTGTCCAAATACTTTGAGATTTCAATGTATAATGAACAATCAGTGGGACTAATTATAATTAGAATACAAATAATGTTAGAATAACACTACAAAACATGAAAAGTTGCATTGAAGATTCAGCTTTTGGAAGTACACATTTGTTATTCATTCAATGTCACTGTGTCCTGGACAGCTATCATTGGTTTATTTTGAGTTGTACAGTACATTGTTCATTGTAATTATGTGAGTTCTTTCTTGTTATGTGAGCTCTTTGTGCAGTTGAACATAGGCACTTGCATAATGACTCAAGATATAACCGGCAAAGCAGAACAGCACAGTTTTCTAGCTGTTCATTGGGCTATTGTAGTTAACCAGGTGACGTGAGGTCTGAATTCTGATTGGTTAAAAGTTGTGGTAAATCACAAATTACTTTTGACTGTTCTAATTAAACAGTGTAACCAACAATCAGGCACCTCAGAGGTTTATGATACTTAGCGTATATCACAACTAAAAGCTGTTCATACAGCATGCACAACGCATGTCCTAATCTTTTACCCACTTATGCTGGGCATGAAGAATGGTTTTTCCTGATCCATGAATGATCAGCTGTTTTGTAACATAACTGAAAATATTAATGGTTGAGTATAATTATAACTTTAAGTCTTAACCGTTTTCAATTTCTTTGATTTTCTAGAATTTTATCGGATTTTCTTGTATTTTCTAGGATGATTCTGTTCTCCAATAAAAGTAATTCTGAGTGTTGAATTCTCCTCTTATTGCAAATTTTCTCCTCATGCAAAATGTACAAATTCAGTTGACATGTCCACAGTTGTCTCCTTTGGTTGTACAACCAATAGCAATGTGTTTTTCATTGACTTGGATTATGTTTGTAGAGAAACATGGTAACCTTGGGGGGTCAGATGGCAAAGCGGTTAGTGAGTCAAATGATTCCCGGCTGTGCCAAATCATGTTGTGTCCTTGGGCAAGGCACCTCACCCTAATAGGGCTCTCAAGTTTTGAAGACAGGCAAGAGTGACATCCCCCGGTCAAAGGGGGGGGCGGGTTAGATGGGTCGCGGGAATGGGGGTGCTTTATTAATAATAATTATTAGTGTTTTGGTTGTTGTTATAAATAATTGCTCAGACTTGCAGAAGAATTTCCACATTTGAAACAGTTCGGCTTAAGCCATTTTTAGGGTCATGACTGAGGACAATGTTCCATCCAGAGACAAGCTGTTTAGTGTTGAGGTTTTGTTCAAACCAACCATCGAAAATACCCTCTTGGCATCAGCGTTAAAATCTGGAAGCACTATAAAAACAAGTCTGCGATCTTTGATAGCCTCCAAAATTGATTCAAGACAGTAGGGCTGCACAATTAATAAAAATGTTATCATGATCACGATTTTGGCTTCCCACAATCAAATTCACGTGATCGACCTTCAAAGACCTCCAACGCTCTAGAACAGGGGTGGGCAATTATTTTTGCTTGAGGGCCACTTTGAGCTTTTGAAACCAAATGAAGGGCCGCATTTTATAGCGATGCATGAGAAAAAGGAAATGTTATTTCATTAAATTAACCCCGCCCCCTACACAGTTAGGTGCGTATCCTACAGAAATTTGACTGTAATGTTTTTAGTTTACCAAAATATAGTCAGTGAAAAGTACCCAACTTTGAGACGCGATATCTACGGCTTGTCATTAATCCACATGGACAAACCACTACACATTATTTGCATTGGCAATATTTTATCAGCAGAACCCCCTCTTTCCAACCATATTGGTACCATGTTGGTATTGTGCAGGATGATGTCCTACTTAATTTCAGAGTTGCTATTTTGTCATTTTCATATCCTACTTCCTGTCTGTAATGTGTTTAGTAAAAAAGGCAAAAGTAAAAAAAAACATGACCGATTTCGAGGCGCGATAGCTGTCAGCTATGATAAACCCACATGGATGAATTAAAACTCATTCATTTTGGCTGATCTTCATCTTTCCAACGGTACCAAGCTTTAGTTGCTAGCATATACAGTTCGCGAGATAATCGTGATACAATCGCGCTTGACGCTCAAGAGCGTCGCTAGACTGTGGGCCAAATCAAAGTGGGCCAGACCCGGTGGGCTGCATCTGGTCCGCGGGCCGTAGTTTGCCCACCCCTGCTCTAGAACATCAAGCGCGATCATCTCGTACATGCTAGCAGAGGTGGACATTTACTTGAGTAAAAGTACTTTTCTGAGTAACTCTAATTTCACAAGTTTTGGGAAGTCCCTACTTAAGACCAAATTGATCAGGTAAAGGGAGTTCATATACAAACAATTTGTCATTGTATGTATCAAACAAGTTGTGAATTTGGAGATCATGACTTACTCTGTGCTCAAATTGATGCTTGGAGCTCCAGTCGTTTCCAGTGGGAATCACGTGAACATTTACAGGATATTATTTTTTTCATTGGTTGTTGCATTAAATCTTACCCAGATACAATAGTGCTATTTTCTGATTGACTATTGTGAAGCCCATTATTTTTTTTGTGATTGGCTGATAAGTGGCAGGCTCGACAATCCAGAGGATTAATTCCTGCCGGTTCAATAGTGAGAGCAGAGCGGGATATTAAATATATTATACAAAAAAATGTCGGCGTGAGAAATACAATGTGTGGCGGGAGTGCGTGACAAAAGAGTGAAATGAGTGACTGTCACGCTCAATGCGTGACACTTGAGAGCCCTGCCCTAAGTTGCTCCAGGGCGAATGTCCCTGTACTTGCTTTAAGTCGCTCTGAGTGTCTGCGAAAGTATAACCACGGAAAGAACGTGGAGTGACAAACTGGGTGTGCAGTGACCATTTTCTTCCCTGACAGTTTTAAATAGAGTGACCATAGTTGTTTAAGCCGTTCCTCTTTCCATCAAGATACTTTGTCAATCGGATTCACAGATCACTTTTCTTTGTTTTCTTTGGGCATCATATGGCTGAGTCAGACCCGTAGTCGAAAGATGTAAGTCTCTTTGAATAAGAGAATCAACTAAATTGCTAATATTTCTTTTTTAATTCCTGGCTATTTAGTAATTGTCAGTGTTTGCTAGTACAGCTCTGATCTGGAAAAAAAGGCAGCCCTAAATAACATTAAATACATTCTGAGGGAACTATTTTGTAAAACCGAAATATGTCAAATATGAACGTATGAGAGAGTTAATTGCGTTTGTAGGGAACTAAATTGAACACTCGAATAACGTTAAATATGAACATATGAAGATCATGACGTAACATGTAAATAGCATTGTTTTTGCTAGGGCGGAGGTCAGGGATGGTGGATAAATCCGCGACTTGCATGCCAGTGTTCGCGAGTTCAAATCCAGACCGGCACTTTGTGTGTGTTTTGTTCTACATTGCTTGCGTCATGCAGACACGCGATTATCGGTTTTTGTAATGTTAACCCTAACCTTAATTCTAACCTTAACCTCAGTAACGTCATATCTAACCTTAACCGTTAGTATCCTCCTACCAGCCGCGGTCGGTGGATCTTAATTGGGGAGGACGGGCTCGTATTACGCTCAGAACCGGAGTGAATGGAATGTGTGCAAATCAAAAAAACTATTGGTTTTGTTCGTTGCGCACCATTCCATTCACTCCGGTTCCGAGCGTAATACGAGCCTGTCCTCCCCAATTAAGATCCACCGACCGCGGCTGCCTCCTACCTAACCTTAACTGTGAATGTTGCAATATAATTTTGAACGCTATGGAATGTTCTCGCAAAAATCCCCTAAATGAAATGTACCGGAGCAACGTTATTAAATATAGCCTAATTACAAAATGTGCAGTTCAAACGTAAAAAACCCTAAATATGTTGGCATATCACGTAATTTAGGTTTTCAAAATAGTTTCCTGAGAACGTAATTTGGGAGAAATTCTGAGATATACGGTTGAAAAAAGGCTACATTAAAATTAAAAGGCTACCA
This sequence comes from Umbra pygmaea, assembly GCA_016801145.1. Classification (NCBI taxonomy): domain Eukaryota; kingdom Metazoa; phylum Chordata; class Actinopteri; order Esociformes; family Umbridae; genus Umbra; species Umbra pygmaea. The sequence continues at coordinate 9,741 of JACXGM010004717.1, forward strand.
AAATTTTGCACTGCATTTGTATTCACTGCTGTTCATGCTGTCTGTAGCCAGACCTGACTTTGAGTATACTGTACGTGGACAAGGAGGTTGACTTGGACCCCAATGACTTGTAGGGGCGCATATTTGCGTGCAACCAAAATTAAAAACACCATGCTGGCTGTGTTGATCACTGCAGGCACACCAATCTAAATGTATTAAAAGCCCCCTCACTCCCTTATTCGGAAGTCTCATATTATACCCTACAGAACCAGCAGCGGTTGGGCATTGTGTCATCTAAGGAAAAAGTGACAGATGTATTTTCACAGTTACCACATGATTGTACAGTGGGGCATAAAAGTATTTAGTCAGCCAGAAATTGTGCAAGTTCTCCCACTTAAAAAGATGAGAGGCCTGTAATTTTCACCATAGGTACACTTCAACTATGAGAGACAAAATGAGAATACATATCCAGAAAATCACATTGTAGGATTTTTATTGAATTTATTGGTAAATGGTGGAAAATAAGTATTAGGTCAATAAAAATTGTTAATCTCAATACTTTGTTATATACCCTTTGTTAGCAATGACAGAGGTCAAATGTTTTCTGTAAGTCTTTACAAGGTTTTCACACACTGTTGCTGGTATTTTGGCCCATTCCTCCATGCAGATCACCTCTAGAGCAGTGATGTTTTGGGTCTGTCGCTGGGCAACATGGACTTTCAACTCCCTCCAAAGATTTTCTATGGGGTTGAGATCTGTTGACTGGCTAGGCCACTCCAGGACCTTGAAATGCTTCCTACGAAGCCACTCCTTCGTTGCTCGGGCGGTGTGTTTGGGATCATTGTCATGCTGAAAGACCCAGCCACGTTTTATCTTCAATGCCCTTGCTGATGGAAAAAGTTTCACTCAAAGTGAAAGTACTCACAGTAGGTATGGTGTTCTTTGGATGCAACTCAGCATTCTTTCTCCTCCAAACACGACAAGTTTTTACCAAAAAGTTCAATTTTGGTTTCATCCGACCACATGATATTCTCCCAATCAACTTCTGGATCATCCAAATGCTCTCTAGCAAACCTCAGACAGGCCTGGACATGTACTGGCTTAAGCAGGGGGACACGTCTGGCACTGTAGGATTTGAGTCCCTGGCGGCGTAGTGTGTTACTGATGGTAGCCTTTGTTAGTTTGGTTCCAGCTCTCTGCAGGTCATTCACTAGGTCCCCCCGTGTGGTTCTGGGATTTTTGTTCACCGTTCTTGTAATCATTTTGACCCCATGGGGTGAGATCTTGCGTGGAGCCCTGGATTGATAGAGATTATCAGTGGTATTGTAAGTCTTCCATTTTCTTATAATTGCTCCTACAGCTGATTTCTTCACACCAAGCTGCTTACCTATTGCAGATGCAGTCTTCCCAGCCTGGTACACGTCTAAAATTTTGTTTCTGGTGTCCTTTAACAGCTCGTTGGTCTTGGCCATAGTGGAGTTTGGAGTGTGACTGTTTGAGGTTGTGGACAGTTGTCTTTTATATTGATAACAAGTTCAAACAGGTGCTATTAATACAGGTAACAAGTGGAGGACAGAGGAGCCTCTTAAAGAAGAAGTTACAGGTCTGTGAGAGCCAGAAATCTTGCTTGTTTGAAGGTGACCAAATACTTATTTTCCTCCATAATTTACCTATAAATTCATAAAAAATCCTACAATGTGATTTTCTGGATTTTTTCTTCTGATTTTGTCTCTCATAGTTGAAGTGTAACTGTGATGAAAATTACAGGCCTCTCTCATCTTTTTAAGTGGGAGAACTTGCACAATTGGTGGCTGACTAAATACTGTTTTACCCCACTGTATAAATATATATTTTTACATTAAATTGTATTCATATTAATGAGAAAATATTTCTAAGGGTTGCAGGGTATACCTCGATCCCCATTCTCCCCAGGTTGGGAACAGCTGTACTCTCCCGGATGTTGTGGGTAGTCCAGGGCCCGTATTTATCAAGCTTCTCAAAGTGCGATTTTAGTCTTAAATGCTGAGAATTGACAAAATTTACTCCTACTCTCAAACTTAAGTGTAAAAGCAAGTTATCAAATTTCTCAAAGCTAAGAATCACTCTTACTCTCCCAGATATTTAAGACCGGTCGAGAGGTCTCTCAAGTGGTTAAGAGTGCCAGTAGGGGCTTGTAATGGCGTAGACAGAGACGTGCCCAAATCTTTTAGGAGAGGAAAAATGTTTTTTTAATTGTTTTACACTGCTTAATTAATTAAAAACTGTATTGTTTGGACAGAGCAAGCATCATGTTCATCAGCGACTGAGTGAGGAACGTAATTTCACCAGTGACATTTATGCAGCAATTCATTTTCAGATGAATTGAAGGTGGTGATTATGCTTCGTTTGCAACGCAATGCTGATGATTTGGCCCATCACAACCATCAATAAGCCGAATTGTAATGGAAACAATTATTGCACTTACAGCTTAACACATTGTCACGCGTTTTACTGACTTTCCAACAACACCCCGCATAAACCATCAGAAGCAAACACAATTCAAGCAAATAGCCGGCTTCCCAAGAGTAGTAGGCGCAATGGATGACACTTACATTAAGATCATTGCTCCCAGCGTCAACGACAATTTTTATATGAATAAGAAGAGTTACCACAGCATCAACGCACAAGTTGAGTTTGATGCAGACTACACGATTTTGGATGTGGTACCCATGGCCTTAGTCTACCCATGACGCGCGATATTGAATGAAAGTGGCCCAAAGCAGCTGTTTGAAAGGCACTTTCTGCCGCCGGAGGATTTCCCGCTCGTGGCTGCTCACCCCTTTACATATGCCACTGACAGAAGCCCAAATGAACTACAACAGGTAGCCTTTTTGTAAGCTATTTATTCACAATTGTTTTATAGTTTATTTATAGAACACTGGATTCTAATATAGGCGATATATAATATATCCTTTCACCGGGCACATCGTATCACAACGAAGAGTGGTGGAGAGGGACTGGCCAGTGGAAGCGCAGATTCCACATTCTCCACTCAGAAATTCCAATACAGCAAGCAGTGTTTCTTATTCTTTCCAGTTCGGTTATCTTCTGGAATCCATGGTGGCTATGATTACATAATTAACTCTAGGCTATATATAGGTAGGTCAGTTAACAGCACACTCGTTTTAAATATTTAATTGAGAAATAGTGGAAAACGTGTTGGAAACCTTTTTTGATCTTAAATTTACAATGTTTATATCATAATGGATTCTCTTGAAAATTATTTATTGTCAAATGTTTGTTGAATGTCAACTCCTCTTATGAATGTCACCATTGAATGTGAATTTATCTGAGAATATTCTTAAACAAATACATCTATTCAGTGATTGGATCTTGCCTATTTCGTCATCCAAAATCCCATTTGTGGCACAGCAAAGTGTCGTTAATCAGCTCTAAGACTGACACTTAAGATTTAGTCCTACACTTCACTAAAAGTAGGACTGAGATGTTTGATAACTAACTTTTAAGCGCAGCTTTGAGCCAAGAATTTTCTTACTCTTAAGTCAAGTCTTAGCAGTGTTCTTAAGAGTAATTCTAAGAAGCTTGATAAATACGGGCCCAGATGTTTTGGCAGATGATGGCCTACTGAATACAGTTTCACCATTTCTGCTGCCTCTGAGGCATGGTCTGGTCCACTTGCAAAGTAACTATGAACAACAAGTGTTCTCATTTATTCATATATATATATATTATATTCTTCAGTTTGTTAGTACTTTCCTAGAGTTCCAGATTGGCTTGTACCTACAGTAAGCACCTGCAGTTTTCTCTATGATAAAGTGAACAACTTTCATTTTCATTCTTACTCCATCTTGAGAGTGAAATTATAGAGTGAACTTATTTTCCATTGGGACTGTCAAGCAATATCTCTATTAATTTCTTTCACAGGTACAGAGGCATAACGTTAACCATTATCTGACCCAGCCACATGCTATAACAATAGTATTTTTTTTCATTCTGTTTTATTTTATTTTGTATGTATATATGCACACGTACCTACACTTAAAGCTGTATCCACTTATGTATCGCAGGATTCATTAATAAATAGTCCAAAAGTATTGAGAAATCATGGTGTAGTTGCATTTGTTAAGCCTAGCCAGTCAATTAAGCCATTGCATTATTACAATATTTATTTTCCATGGTCTACTGTGTCAGCTTTACTCTCTACAATTGGCAATGATGTGTACTTTGCAGTGGGGGGGGTGCCCTGGAAAACCTGGAGATCCCTCCGACCCATAGACTCAGTAGTGCTCACCTCAGCACAACTCAGGAACAAATCGACCATAAAGCTAATGGAAGCAAGCAGACAAAGTACATTTTCAGCTCCTACCCTCCCAACAACACACAGGGAGCCAATTACTGAAGAACAACCTGTTACAACAAGAAAGTCAAGTCTAACGGGAACTGAGAAATGAGATGCTTTAATAATTTTCAGGGAAGGATTTACAATATTAGGAAATGGTTGAAGTTTAATGCAAATTTTTTCTACCTAAAGTACCAACATGTACACAACTGACCCATCGTGATCTTCGAAGCTTTTCACTACACATTTGACAAAAAATACTTGTCAGACAAGTTCTTGCCCAAATGTAGCCCTATTTGTAGTGCTCAAACTACCATTGTATTTTACACAATGTCACTGACATTATGCCGAATATTCTGTATTTGCTACATTTTCTTGAAGTTTTCACAGTGTGTGAAATGTGAGTCTTAAATGTGACATGTTTTCATTTCCTTTTATTAAACCATTACAGTGTTCTATGATTCAAGATTATTTTTATTGTCATTCCAAAGGAATAGGACCACCATAAAAACAGACACGAAAAGAACCCCATCAGCAGCTAGAAGAAAGCAATTTTAGATAAATAAGTAAATATGATGTTGTAAAACTATGATATATGTTGATTCTATGATATACTATGATTCATGTAATTAAATTGTCTGTGTTAATGTCAATGTACTGACAAAAAATTATGTTACTCATCCACAAAAAAAATTGCCCAGTATTAATTATTCAGTGAAAAATTTCCAGTTTTAAATCGGCTGTTACATTAACACTTATTAGTGTTAAATTAAGTCTTACAAGTGCTAAATGAACACACCCGTGGTTTTAAAGTAGACCAGTCTAGGTGATAATAACCAGGATTTATTGTGAAAGTGTTATTCTAACAATCAAAAGGAATAAGGCAATACCATCAACATTTCCCAGACTTTTTGTTGCAAGTTTATTTTATTAGATATATAACAATGTTTGCTCTAATTTTAAACTAGTTCCCAGCTAATTTATTCAAATGCTTGTAAGCAGAGATATTGCCAATCACTGGCTAATAAACACCCACTTGTATTGACTGACATATCCTTTGTAATAATGGCAAAAGCCTTTAAATGAAGAAGTACTGAATGCCTTGAAATGATGAAATATGCCATTATTTTATGAAAGGCTGTTATGAAAAAGGCTTGAAATGATATAAAAGGCCATTATATTATTAAATACATCATGGGATGAAAAGATATCGGGAAATTGTAATGCGTCTCTGGTATGAAAATAACAGCAGGCAGATGCAGGCGAAATAAGTAGGTTACATATCACAAATATTCAGAACTCAGTAGTAAGGTATGTAGCACAAGAACATTCAATACACAGTAACATGATAACACAATAGACATTTGTGTTAATGTCACTTTTATTAATTCCACAGCTGGGTTACATTAGTAGTTGTACAGCTGGGTGGTAATATAGGATTAGTAGCCTTATTTTGGGCACCCTGGCCATGCGTTATTGTGCATGTTTGCTACGTGTGTGCTACTGTCATTCTACCATTAGCTGCAGTTTCTTTTTTGTTTTGTTACTATTAAGGTCCTCAACTCTGCAGTTGCTTTCGCTTTACTATCTTCAGCTTTAGCATGACATAAATAGTTGACTGTTCATTCAGGAAGCACCAGAGTGAAGGAGAATGCTATAGCAATGGATTTCCTGAAAATGTCTCAGGACTCAGAAAACAATCTACATTGTTTCCAAGCCTCTTGGCTCAAAAAGACCGCACTGCAGCCGGCAGAGCCTCATCCAATTCAGGCTAAGAGGACCCAGACACCAGCGACACAGCCAGCTTGGGTACAGTTCAGCACAACCTGAACTTTAAGGGGCACAGAGATGGAGGAGGAATATGCCCGTCTCTATGCCTACTTCAGGTACGAAGGGAGGAAGGGAGGAGGAAGGAAATGACGCCAGTGATGCTGGCAGCACGGCCTTCACCAGCGATGTCTGCCTGGCCACCAGAGTTGCTTTCGTGTTTGACTGAGTGACACAGTCCAACATGCCATCTGCACCAGTGACACAGTCCATCACACCTCTGCCACCAAAGATGCCGTCCTGCTCACTGCCACCCACCGAGATGCCACCTGCAGAGACGTCCAATTCAACGTCCTCGCTGGACACTCCTGGAGTTCCACCTTTCCTGGAACTGTCCTGGGGGGCTTCTACAGCTCTTGTAGCTACTTTAACCCCTTCATCTTTGCCTCCAGAGGCCATGGGAACCCTCTGCACCTGCTTCCGCCTCACTATCTTCAGCATGACAGAAATACATGTATTATTATCTCAAAATGTTTAGTAGAATCATTAAAATAATGAATTTATACAATAATTTTTATATTAATTTAAAATGAAATTAAGTCATTTTAACCTTTGGCCTTTCATTTTACACATTGTATAAATTATACAGATTATTATTAGGTTACTTATGTCAATGCACTTATGTGGTCAAACTATTTGACACTGTAGTGTGTAACAAGTCCTTGAACATTTTATAATTTCTGACAATTTATGTATTACATTTTGAAATTACTTTGATCATTACATAATAGACATAATAGAACAATTCCCTTATTCCACCTCTTGGTTCTGTGAATAGGGCACGGTAATGGCTTTAATTTACTAACATTCATAAAGTGTTACTTTAACACTGTCAGAGTTGATTTAACACCGGTGATTTTGCTGTGTATGTATATGTGGTAATGATTCCCTACACTATGCAGTGCTTTGTAACAAAAAAGCATGGCCTAAAATTCATAAATTATATCAATTATGGACCGGCAGTTGACAAACACTGTGGAAGCACCAGTCATCATGACCTCATCGAAAGTCCTGTTCAATGGCAAAAATATGCATTGCGTACTGTAGTGTAGAAAATCATTTTCCGATCTTAACTGATTTTTTCATTATTCATTATTATTGTTCTTTAGATTTTGGAACCTGCTCGCTGAAAGAGAAAGTAGTTCTTTTTAAACTGAGCGGAATTTGACACAGTGTACATTTAAGCAAACTTTCATAATGATAAATCTTTAAATAAATATTTTGCATAGAATTGCTCACGTGCAATGTTGACACACATATTTGTGCATATGCACAAACCGAAGTTCTTTTGATCCTAAATCACACGAATAGCCAAACAGTGTCTACCTAAATTAATACACAAATGCTTGTATTTGTCTTGTCTATAGTGAATACATCATCATGCCTTAAATTGAAGGGAACCTATGAAAGGATCAGTCTCCCGCCCACTGGAGGTTTTCCAAAAAAAGCAAAAACTGAAACTTGAATCACATTTCACAGGTCCAATTATTAAGTAATTTATACATTTCCCATATCTTTACAAAGCTTAAAATCTCAGGAATCTAGCTATTGTCTATTATACAATAGCTACCATTATATAACAAAAATAAACATTAAACCTTATAATGCGAGCTGTGTGCCTTCTATGGTTCGTTCAGTCTCTTTTATTTCTTAAACTGTACTATTTTTCTAATTGTTTTTCACTTTTATTTTAATTGCTTTAATTTTATCTGTTTTAAATTTTTATGTTTTCCTGTTAATGTAAAGCACCTTGAATTGCCATTGTGTATGAAATGTGCTATATAAATAAACTTGCCTTGCCTTGCCTTGCCTTGCCTTGCCTTGCCTTGCCTTGCCTTGCCTTGCCTTGCATTGTACACATGCACCTCAAAATAAATTATTTTACCTAGTAGTTAATTGCAACCTACTTTCCCAGGTATAAACCAGTCCCTTATTAGAACGAGAAACCAAAAATCTGAAGTGTTTCGGCCCTCCAGGACCGGAGTTGCCTACCCCTGGTATATACTGTACACACAATGACAGTGCACAGATGCTGTAACAGATATTGTATTTTGTGGTTGCTTTTAAACCGTGGTAATGCTGCTTGCTTTCACCTTAAAAACCCAGGGATCCCTAATCACTTACAGATGGCATTCCAGTTATCACATTCATTTACTTTTGGAGAATTAATGTAGTTTGCCTTGTCATTCAAGACCTGTCAACTCCCATCTGATACTACTGGGTTACCAAGGGGTTTAGGGGGCATTGCACGGCCCCTGTTGCCAGACAGCATATTAGCCATAGCAGAGTCACAGTCTGTCTCATCCTGCAAATATAATAGATACACATGAGTAGAGAGACCACATTAAAGGCACAAAAGGCCCGTGGTTGAACCCATCATATCTACGGTTAAAGTGTAGGCCTCAGAATAGCAAGGCCAAAGCAGCATTATTGATATGTCAGTTTCTCCAATCTGTCAACATGCCAGGACTGCTTTATCCCCAACAAGCTTTGTTCACTAGAAGGACTTATTGGAGTTGAAAGTAACAGGGAAGCAACTTGCTACAAAGACCCAAACACTTTTCTATAAACCACTTTCATAATCCCATAGACTTGAAAGTGTATGACATGTACATATTGCCTTGTCATTTACTTCATGAATTTCATATTAAATATATTATTACAAATGCTAGTGCTACTAAAAATAATAAAAAAGAAGAAACCTGTGGGAGGGTGGTTTACCTTTGTTTGGACTGCATTCAAGTTATAAACCTTTAAATATCTGGAAAGACATGTTGTTTATGTGAGACATAATTCCCACATGTTACGTTAGGTCTTTGAATGACTCCGGAAGACATACAATATACATTGTAAACAGAAGCACAGCAGGGAAAAAATATTCAAACTGACAACTGTATTACAAATAAACAAAATGGATTGAGTGCAATTATCATAATTTGACAGCATTATTAAATTGATCAATAGAAAATGAATGCAGAGGATTAGCTGTTTGCACCGCATGTCAATAGACATTAGATCCTCATTCCAAAACATCAGTGACAGAAAAATCTATTTGTATTTATTTTAGCTGTAATATACACTAAACTGAGCACATTACAACGATTCACAAGTCTTTATGGAGTTGCTTTTGGCAAAGACGAGCAATTCCTTCAGAAACTGTGTAGTACTGTCTGGTTAATTAGGATTCACATTAGCTATTACACATGCATCAGATACTGTTCCTAGAGTCCACATTCCTGGTGTAAAAAAAAAAAAAGATTGACCTTTTTCAAAGCTCAACTGAGCAACCTGAGGCAATGCATTCCACAATGGCATGGCTATATACATAATGAACTGATTGACAACTTAACAATCAGTTTCTGTTCTGGGAAGTGGAAATATCTGTCTGTATGTCTGTTTGATGTGTATGTACATATTATAACAAGTTGTGAACTCACAAATATTTCACAAAAAGATTCATAGTCAATCTCCCCTGAACCCTACAAGACTGCCTAGCATGGTTTTGAAGACAAGGTGTGTCCATCTGTATGTTCTGATGGAAATGCATGGTGCTTGCCACGCCAGGCTTGTGGGTTCAATTCCCACATGAAGGCCAACCAGTAAGAACCTATAAAACTGAATTGATTACATTGACTAATGTCTGCAAGTCTGCTTAATATTGTGAATGTAAAACATTGAGACATACTGTGCTGGAAAATGTACATTATCGTTAGTCAATCTAAGTAATTCAAGATTGTTGAATGTTATTTTACAGTGCATATAATTTCAAAACGGCACTGTGTGCACAATTATTAAGCAAGTTGTATTCTTGAGGATTGATTTTATTATTGAACAACTACAGTGCTCTCAGTCATGCCAAAATGTAAATACACCACAAACCTGAATAGTTAAGAATGTAAAAGTGAGGTTTTGGCATTATTTGGAGAATATCCATGTGTGCAGAATAATTATGTTAACTAACTAAATTAAAGGTTTCCCATCTCAGTTGTTGATTTTCATCTGTGAAGTGAGAATAAAAAACAACCTAAAAATTACAAATAAAAATGTCTGACATTTCAAAACAAATCAGTGACCAATATAGGCACCCTTTTTTTCAATAACAGTCAGAAGCCAACTTTTTTTTTTTGAATGATTAACTTTTTGTGCAGCAGCAACCACAGCCTCCTGGACACTGTTCAGAGTGGTGTACTGTTTTCCTTCACCGTAAATCGACCATTTAAGGAGGGACCACAAGTTCTCAATAGGTTTTAGGTCAGGTGAGGAAGGGGGCCATGTCATCGCCATGTGTTGGAACATTGTCCTGCATAAAAAGTATTGTCTTCTTGAAAGATGCAGACTTTTTCCTGTACCACTGCTTGAAGGACTGTCTTCTCAAAACTGGCAGTAGTTTTGGGAGTTGAATTTGAATCCATCTTCAAAAAGGTCCAATTAGCTCAGCTTTAATAATACCAGCCTCTCATCAGTTCGAAAAATCTGTCTTCAGATATTTCTTGGTCCAGTCTTGATGTTTCAACTTATATAGCTTGTTCAGTGGTGCTCAGGTTTCAGCCTTCCTTACCTTGGCCATGTCTCTGAGCACACCTTGTAATTCTGTGACACTTCTGTGAAATCACACTGTCCACTCAGGAAGCAACACTGATTGACAATCAATTTCACATGCTGTTGTGCAAATAGAACAGATGGAAATTATAGGCAATTAGCAAGACAATAAAGGAGTGGTTCTGCAGGTGGTGACCACAGACCACTTCTCAGTTCCTATGCTTCCTGGCTGATGTTTTGGTCACTTGAATGCTGGCGGTGCTTTCACTCTATTGGTAGCATGAGACGGAGTCTACAACCCACACAAGTGGCTCAGGTAGTGCAGCTCATCCAGGATGGCACATCAATGCGAGCTGTGGCAAGAATGTTTGCTGTGTCTGCAGCGTAGTGTCCAGAGCATGGAGGCGCTACCAGGAGACAGGCCAGTACATCAGGGGACGTGGAGGAGGCAAGGAGGAGCAGCACTGCCAGAGCACTGCAAAATGACCTCCAGCAGGCCACAAAAGTGCATGTGTCCACTCAAACGGTCAGAAACAGACTCCATGAGGGTGGTATGAGGGCCCGACGTCCACAAGTGGGGGTTGTGCTTACAGCCCAACACCGTGCAGGACGTTTGGCATTTGCCAGAGAACACCAAGATTGGCGAATTCGCCACTGGTGCCCTGTGCTCTTCACAGATGAAAGCAGGATCACACTGAGCACATGTGACAGACGTGACAGAGTCTGGAGATACCGTGGAGAACGTTCTGCTGCCTGCAACATCCTACAGCATGACCATTTTGGCGGTGGCTCAGTAATGGTGTGGGGGGGCCGCACAGCCCTCCAGGTGCTCGCCAGAGGTAGCCTGACTGCCATTAGGTACCGAGATGAGATCTTCAGACCCCTTGTGAGAACATATGCTGGTGCGGATGGCCCTGGGTTCCTCCTAATGCAAGACAATGATAGACCTCATGTGGCTGGAGTGTGTCAATAGTTCCTGCAAGAGGAAGGCATTGATGCTAACGGGCAGGCCAGTCCCCCAGACCTGAATCCGATTGAGCACATCTGGGACATCATGTCTCGCTCCATCCACCAATGCCACGTTGCACCACAGACTGTCCAGGACTCTGCCACCTCATCAGGAGCATGCCCAGGCGTTCTAAGGAGATCATACGGGCACGTGTAGGGCACACACTACTGAGCCTCATTTTGACTTGTTTTAAGGACATTACATCAAAGTTGGATAAGCCTGTAGTGTGGTTTTCCACTTTGATCTTGAGTGTGACTCCATATCCAGACCTCCATGGGTTGATAAATTTGATTTCCATTGATAATATTTGTGTGATTTTGTTTTCAGCACATTCAACTATGTAAAGACGAAAGTATTTCATACTTCATTCAGATCTAGGATGTGTTATCTTAGTGTACCCTTTATTTTTTTGAGCAGTGTATATCATTTCAAGAGTGCTGCATCCCTCTGAAGAGTGCCTACTCCAGGTAGGGAATGAGTCCTTACCCCAAGTGAAGGAGTTCAAATACCTTGGGGTCTTGTTCGCGAGTGAGGGAACAATGGAATGGGAGATTGGTCGGAGAATCGGCGCAGCGGAGGTGGTACTACACTCATTGTATCGCACCATTGTGATGAAAAGAGAGCTGAGCCAGAAGGCAAAGCTCTCAATCTACCGGGCAGTTTTTGTTCCTACCCTCACCTATGGTCATGAAGGCTGGGTCATGACCAAAAGAACGAGATCCAGGGTACAAATGGCCGAAATGGGTTTCCTCAGGAGGGTGGCGGGCGTCTCCCTTAGAGAGGGTGAGAAGCTCAGTCATCCGTGAGGATCTCAGAGTAGAGCCGCTGCTCCTTTGCGTCGAAAGGAGCCAGTTGAGGTGGTTTGGGCATCTGGTAAGGATGCCCCCTGGGCTCCTCCCTAGGGAGGTGTTCCAGGCACGTCCAGCTGGGAGGAGGCCTCGGGGAAGACCCAGGACTAGGTGGCGAGATTATATCTCCAACCTGGCCTGGGAACGCCTCGGGATCCCCCAGTCGGAGCTGGTTAATGTTGCTCGGGAAAAGGATGTTTGGGGACCCCTGCTGGAGCTGCTGCCCCCGCGACCCGATCACGGATAAGCGGATGAAAATGGATGGATGGATGCATCCCTCTGAAAGACTTTAAAATGTTTTACTTTTCTGAGTCAGTTAAATCTATGTTTTGGCACATTTTGCCTAAGGAACAGAAGCTGCCTAATAATTGTGCACATCTTGTTATAGGAGGTTGATCTCCTTTGGCCACACCCTCCCTCATTACACTAATACACATAACCTGACATGCTCAAATCCAATAAGCATTCCAGTTTATACAGCTTGGAGATTTGTATATACATAATTATAGTGATATGATCAAAAAACTGACTTGCCTAATCATTGTGCACAGAGTGTATATAAAGTACCTTTATTACATTTGTGGTGACCTACGATGCAGGCAACTGAATATTGGGAATGCTTTGGCTTTGAGTAAAGGGGAATTTAAAATGGAATACTTGGAATGCAATAAAGGATATTATTCCAGTTAGAACACACACCTTTTTTATAATTTATTAAGGTATTCATTTTCACACCGTATAGATCTTTAGAACTGAGTTGTAGAAAGTTTCAGGCAACTTTCAGCCAATACCAGTAGAATGATTAACTATATAGTGACACAATCTACAGCAATACCCTACACTTGTAGTTTTCTGAAAAGGTTAGAAATAGTTTGGGTTAGATATACGGTATTTGCTTAGTGTGCTGCCTGGCAAGATGTCATGCAGGTAATTCATTGTGTGTAATGTAGGCTATTCATTATAGAGATGACATTTGCATTTAGTCCCTCTCTATCATAGAGGGCAATAAAAATAGACATTTTAGCTGCCTCAACGCATTGCACCAGTGATGGAATGCTGCCATTCCCCTCTGGCTGGTGGGTACAGTATGACCTCTTAATGCTCAGTCCCTGTCACACCTCATATATCCGCTCCATAAACCTATCTTCTACATGTGTACAGTCTCACATGACACATTCAGCATTTTCTCATCAGACAGCCTCAAAGTACAACTGTGTTGAAATATATTGGACTTTCAATTATATTGGATACTTAAAGCAGATTTTTAAATGTGGCCTTATGTTCACTGTGCCGGTATCCCTCATTTTATTATATTTCATCATGTTACAGATAAAATTGGATGGCAATGAAAAGAATATTAGCATGGCCCTCAAAATGGATGACTACAATGCATTTTCCAAACTTTTCTAAGCATGTTATAAAACTCAAATTCCAGATTCCGACAGTGCCAAAGGGTTCCGGCAGAGGTGCCAATCACCTCAGCACTGTCAATGGTGGAAAGGTAGGGTGTTGAAAATACAGCAGCTGTCTTGTGTTGTTTGCTCTCCAGCAACTCATTGTGTTAGCAAACTCACCGGCAAAAAAAATTATACTGAGGAAAAGTCTTAAACACCCTAGAATTGTCTTTTGAAAGTTTTTGGAATATGTATGTATATATCTTTTTTTTTATGACAGATCAGTAGGAAGCATAGTGGAGGGAGACAGAGAGGAAGGGCACAGACAGTCCGAGCCGCACTAGTCGGAAAAATTTTATCTTTGTCTTTTACATTAGTGTTTCTATAGAATTTTTTTTTTAAATTGATCTCAAACATTCTTTTCCCACAAAAAATCATTGTTACACACAATTATTGGTATTTTGCTAAAGAAAGTAGCATGTTATGTAATAGACCACTTTTCATAAAACCAGATTAATTTATAGGTATAAGCCAGTGCATGTTGAAACAAAGATAACAAACAGGTACTAATTATCAATGACATAGAGTCGAAGGAATTAGAATAAACCTAAAAGGTGCAATGTGTAGAATTTCTCTTTCAGCGTTCTCTTGCTTTTTAGTTTCCAGCTTTCAAAAGCTGTATAATATGTACAGTATTTAACAATATAAAAAGAAATGGGAATAAAAAATATTTGATTTGTAAAAATGTTAACCAACTTACAAACACAGTAACATTTTTATTTCTTGATATTTAAAAAATCCAAAGAACGATGTCATGTATGGGATGTTTCCCTACACTATGCAGTGCATGAATTTGATGAAAGATGAACCGGAGTGTGCCCTATGACAAACGCTGTGGAAGAACCACTCATCATGTGCTCATTGCAATTCCTGTTCAAATGGCAAAATATGCTGTTCACAGTCTAAACTGATTTTTACTACTATTTTTTTAAATCATGAAATATAGTACATGTTTTACAACTTTTTAAAAGTTTATTTAGAGTTGTTATTGGGGTATTTATTTGTGCCGGCCTGGGTGAATGTGTAGAATGGAGTCAGGACACTTCATTTATTCTAATTTTGTCAGACACCTGGAAAAGTCTCAAATTCTAGAATTAATTCAAATTGAGAATAATTAATGCATTAATTATTAATTGAACTTAACTTTTTCAAGGCACCCTAAGCAGGTTTACATATTGAGGGGGAAAGCCCACCTCATCCACCACCAATTCAAATTGATACCTTTCTTGCATACACTAATGCTGTTGAAAAACACACTTGTCTAACACTGTAGGATGGGTTGTTGCAAACAAACAGCCTTTTCTGAATGTTTCACTCTGGATTGTACATGCAACAGGAAATAACAGGGCAAGTTCATAAATGTGTTTCACACACATTTTTCTAGTAGGGTGAAGTCTGTGCTACTTCTTTGGGCTTTACCTTACATATTTGACATGTTTTATTGTTTGTGGTTTATTGTAAGCCTTTATACAAAGAGCTGTTAAAGAGCCAAAATGAGCAGGCACTTTTAGATGAATGTAGCCACAAAAGCTGGCTCACCAGAAACACTCTGAATGCCTTTCACTACTGCATAATAAACATCTCTTAGGCCCATTTTACAAATATTTTTTCACCCCAAAATTGCAGGACTAAGAATAAAATGTACTGTAATTTCTAAATGGTTCTTCTGAAATTGATGAAACAGTCACTTTAAATCTACTGTGTTTTAACTCCACACTCATTTTATAAGTTAATATCCAAAGTACTGGAATACAGAGCCAAAAACATTTTACTGGTCTGCATACCTTTAAGATTTAAAATATATATTATCCACAGTTATTTCATTCAAACCACTGCTGGTGTCTTGATTGTAGCTGTCAACCTTACTTTGGAAGTGAAATTACTTGAATACTTCATTACTACCTGGTCACCATAAAACCTCATAGTCAATATTAGGCTTTTGGTGTATTTCAGAATATTTGACTACAGCTTGGTTTTATCTGTCCATTGCCTAACCAAACCAAAGCAGAAACATGTGGATAATGGTCTGTTTAGGATGAGAAGTCATTTTGAAAAGAGTAAATTGCTTTCCTTGCTTCTTAGTTTTTTCAATTAGTCACCCTACTCAGATTGCTGATGCATGTGAACAAATAGCTTTAATGCATTGTATTAGTTAAACACAATAGGCAAATGGAAACTACTAACATCATACTTATCTGGGGTCTGGGACAGCCAGTGCCAGAATGTTCTATTACCTCTCTAGACAGAAGTGTGGAGTAAGAGTTCACCTTTCCTGGCCTTGCCCATTATGTTCTCTTTGCTGTGAATAATCCAACATTTGTTTGCTGAATTTAAGTTTCGGTAGCCATTGTGCTTTTTCAGCATGTCTTGCAGAGAGTTCTTGTTCCCCCTTCCTCCCCTTTTATACACACATGCACAGCGGTTCCACAGATATTCCTTCACAAATTCACACACATAATTTCTGCTCCTGACACATACTGACTTAAATGTTGATTGAGTTGTGAGAGGCGGACTTTAGCTGGGAACCAATTTAGCTGAGATCTGCCTTTGTGGTTTAAGTAAATGTATATATAGCACAGAAACATGTTGAGGCATGCCTGCCTCTTGACTGGCATGCTATTATAATATATATAATATAATATTTTAGCAGACACTCAAGTCTAGTTCAACTTATATGAGCAAGTGGAGTTGCCTTTCTCAAAGACAGAACTAGATTTTTTATCGTTCCAGCTCTGGAATGTAATATGTGTTGTATTATTGTAACATGCTTTACAGTAGCTTCCTTAGCCAACTAAGAAAATAACTCATGATAAAAGGATTATTATGCCCAAAGCTGGTTAAGAAAAGGCCAAAAACAAATGAGGCCTCTCAAAATGGGGCTGTACAAGGTGTCAAGTCCATTTAGAAAAGCATCAAGTACTACCACCATTGCCTCTACCAGCACAACGAACAAACACACATACCGTATTCATGCAGATAGCCAGGCATTACCATACATACAATCATAATCCTTCTGTTAATTTCCACACCCATGTTCAGTATAATTCCTAAACCCCACATTTCTTAGCCCTTGTCAAAAAAGTATTTTTGTTCTCAATCGAATAACCTCATTAGAATGATAAACAATGCACTGAACCTGAACATCAACTTGATGAATACCCACACATCCATCCTCTGCTAAGCTTTAACTCTAGCCCAGGTGTGAAAACAATTAAATCATATGTACCTTCCTGATTAAGGTGCATACATTATTGTGTCGCTCATTTATAGTGCTTTGACAGTATCGAACTGATCAGTCCCTAAAACTACAAGCCATAGTTTGTGATGCTTCAGAGAGGAATGGGTAAAAGGAAAGCATTATGTTCAACTAAGCACTGTCTGTATAGATTCAAGTGTTTATTTGCTATTCGTTGGAAAAAATGCGCATGCCCCACAGCAGTGTATTTATTGTCGAACATGGATGAGAATTTTGGACAATACGTAAACACATTGCCTTTTTAATTGCTGCAATTCTTTTAGAACATGGAAGAACTCCAAGTTTTACAAGCATGCAGATGGTAAGTGAACAGGGGAATAGTTTTTTCAGGAACAGATTGTAACATAAATAATATAAATTGTGTAAAACGAAACACACATGGGCTCATTGTCCATTGTGGGCATATTAGAAATGGAGACAGGTATAATACGAATTTGGCGGTTTTATTACGATCCCCAATAGATCCTGCTAAACCAGCTACCATTCTTGAAGTCCATGCTAAATATAAAAAATGCATATTAGAGAAAATTGTAGATGCAGTCTGTGACTAATGCAATTAACAGAATAATGTTTTTACCTTTCAAATTAGCATGACTTTGTAATATAATACACTTTATGTACTCATACATAATCTCTAAGTAGAATCACTGTCTCAGTTAGCCATGAAATTTCCAATTTAAGTCAAATGGTTCTCAAAACAATACCCAAATTGACCATGAATAGTTACTGTAACTATTTCCGCTCCTATTGTTTTGCCAACTCATTGCAAAAAGCTTGAAATAATTAAATAAAACACAGAGCATTATTTATTAGCAAGAATATCCCATAAAATACAATGATATGGAAGGCACGCCTAGCCATTTAGCTGGGCCGATTTTCTCCCTTCTATTGGTCTCCATCCCTCCAATGCTTGCTCTAACTGCCACCAGTAGCCACACCTCTTTGTCCGAGCATGGTAAATGGTAAATGGACTGCATTTATATAGCGCATTTTTCTGTCCAACAATGGCCACCAAAGCGCTTTACATTGCCTCACACTCACCCATTCATTCATACATTCATACTCCGACGGCGGTGTCAGCCATGCAAGGCGCCACCCAGCACGTCGGGAGCAACTGGGGTTAGGTGTCTTGCTCATGGACACCTCGACACTTGGTCAGGAGGACCCAGGGATTGAACCACCAACCTTCCGGTTGCTAGACAACCTACTTGACCCACTGAGCCACTGCCGCCCTGTCCTGAAGCTTATGTTGGAATTGGGATTCAATTAGAAGTGTCCAACTCATTGCAATGTAACTATTTTTTTAACATGTTTTTATCCCAATACATCTCTATTACTTACGTATTGGACATTTTGCTGCATTTCGTAGACAGACTTATGGATATGGCCATTCAAATGTGAACTTGTGTCAGTATTGAATGGACGTTCTGCGGAAACATTTCCAAGAATAGACCAATCAGTTACACTTTTAAGTACCTGGGGAAGGTTTAGTTCAGGCATAACATGCTAGGTTATTGAGGTTATGGTTAGGGTTAAGGTGAGGTTAAGGTTAGGGTTAGATTAAGGTAACCCACTTTGTGAGCGTACAAGGCTTACGTTTCCATGACTCCGGAAACATACACATCTACGAATGTCCTGTTTTGTAATAGTTTTTACATATTGCCATGAGAACTGCCTGCTTTTCCGAATTCACTAAATAGGCAGGCTGTTTGATTGAAACAGAGTCCCTATCGATCTTATGCTCAAGTATGGTTGTCTGAGTTGGCACATCAGAGAAAAAACTTGAAATTCTAAAGGCAGTGCAGCCTTACAGTAGGTGATGCTCTGGAGACAAATGTGCCAAAAAACATCAAGGTTTTCTAGAAAGTGAATTGTGGACACATTGGGTGTATTGATCGGGCTTTCTTCACTTTCTACCATTCAGGTGAAAGTGTCAAGGTACAGATTACTTATGAATAGCTGGACATTGACTCAGTATCTGTTCCAGTATCTGTCTCAGTATCTTAGCAAAGCAAGTATGCCATCTGTGTTTGGCTTGTTGTAATGTCAGAAATAATGCACTCCATTGCTAAAGCAAAATAGTCTGAGACATTCAATGTGTATTTTGTGTATTTTTCCCTATAGAGACAATATCTACCAAAAGTATAATCTTGGCACAGTAACAGATGAAGAGACAAAGCAAAGACAGAATGTATCTCATAAAGATGATTTATTCTCATTATTGAAGCCAGCAAAGTTATAAGGTACGTCAAACTGCACGTCTCCAGGCCTAACACTTGTGTCTTTTCAGCTGGGCATGACTGCTATTTACTGCAGAGTGCCAGGACAGATTCATTTAATTTAGGAAATTAGCTTGAAATTGAACAAGTTCAAAGAGATGTAAAGATGTACACAGGCGGTCCAGAAGTAAGAGAGAGCAAACATGTTGATGGTAGAGAAAAGAAAATCATTACAGTATTCCACTAATTAGATTTCTACTATTAAGATTGACAAGGTAACCAGCACAGATTGCAAACATGAGAAATACAATTAGAGCCTTGCTTCTAAACAAGCCCTTCAACCTAATTTAAGTACAGAGGTAAAGATTGTTTTACCCATGGAGGAATTTAAGGGATTAAAAAAGGACATATATAATTTATATTATAAATAAAATAATTAACAAATAACATGTAACATATTTAATGATGTATTTTACATTTGATTTATTTCCTAATTTCACATTTCACAATTAATTTTTTGCAGTCATTGTGAAAACTGTCATTATTGAATCTGTCATTGTATCTGTCACTTTCATCCATCAAAGTTGGAAGGGTGTGCACTTACCTCTGATTGGTCTCACCACTGGCATGAACAGCCTCCAAGCACCAATGATCTTCCTACATATTATATCACTCTTCAACTCGCAAGTTTGACTACAGTGTGGGCTATTTTGTCATATTTTGTCAATTCAGTGTTTGAATAGAATTTATGATTCTTATAAATCTATGTCCTGGTCTGGCAGGGCCTCCAGTATTACATCCTCTTTGGCAATTCTTTTCGATTTGAGCTCTAAATATTGTAATATCTTCGGCAGTTTCAATTTACAACTTACAGCTGTAATCGCAGCAAAAGGTGGCGCTACAAAGTATTAACTTATTTTGCACAGCAAATTTTTCAGTTTTTTATTTGTTAAAAAAGTTTAAAATATCCACTAAATTTCGTTCCACTTCATGATTGTGTCCCACTTGTTGTTGATTCTTCACAAAAAATTACAGTTTCAAATCTTTGTTTGAAGCCTGAAATGTGGCAAAAGGTCGAAATGTTCAAGGGAGCCGAATACTTTCGCAAGGCACTGTATGTACTATGCCAGATTAAGATTTGTATTACCCAAACCATAGCACACCAAAATAGTATACCAAATGTCCCAGGGTGGCCATGACTGGTGGATTATGTAATATACATTGCAACTGTGCATGCTTTTTGGGGTACATTTCCCAGAAACATTTGCGCAAGGAAAGAGGGGAGGTTTCGCCGGACATCTCACAGTAAAAATGTTCACGAAAACTAGCAAAGCTAACAACTATACTTCATATATAACTAAATAGATTTGGATAACTGTTAATCTGTAAAGAAACACACATTCCACCACAAGCTAGCTAGCTACTGTTTATAAGTTAGTGGCTTCTTGCTAACATTATTTGAACAATGCCTATTGTTGGCCAGCAAAGCAGGAGATAGATACAAGCAATTTATGAGTGTAGAAAATGGGTATATACAGTATTTGTCACAGGTCCAGTTTATATTGAACAATTCACTATCTTTTTTCAGAATAGTTAACGTATAATTAACAGTACACACATACTGTACATTGGACAGAATACTTCTACTACTATATACAGCTCTAAAACAGTCCATGTTACATTCAAGAAATCCCTCAATATGGCTCAATGATTGAAAGAAAATACCTGTTTTGATTGTAATAAATCTGTCTATAATGACAATCAACCATCTGCATTCATTATTAGTAAATTTGTCCAGTTATTAGTTAGATATTTTATTAGCATTCCTTGACCAGATTGATTAACCATTTGTGAACTAAATAATGTAAATAAATGATGGACATAAATATATTTACCATATTTTGCAGTGTTCAAACAATTGATTTAAATTCTTTGAACAACTGTTTTAACTGGCTGTTTTTTAACAATGTTAATGTTTTTTTTTCCGAGTGGTTGGCTGCAGAGCTCTACAACATCACTGGCAAAATTCCCACAGTGTTCTAGAGCTCAGTGCTCCAAGCAAAAACCTTTTTACCTACACAGAGGAAATTAAACAATAAACAGTCCAAATTTTAAATCCTTGTTTATAGCTGATAATTAGACACAGTTTGCAATAATTAATTCAGTTTGTTGATTGTCATGATAGACATTGGTTAAAAACATATGACAGAGCTTTTGCTTAAATTATGATATGCTGATGTAATCAATTTTAATTTTAAATAACACCAATAATTAGTCAAATCTAATAAATAAATTCACAGCTATAGCATGCAAAACTTGACCAAAAATCGAAATAGGAGAAAATTATGCTGTAGTTATTACACCCCAAAAATTGACCATTTAGTTTTGCTAGACTATAATTTTAAAGGGGCACTGTCAAGAATCCTGCTCCTAACATTTAAAGTGCAAGCTAATAGCGAGTTCAAGATGGCCATTGTCAACATAGTTTGAAGACAAGTCAATGCAAACTGATAGGCAGATAAGAAACGCTGATCAGCAACACTGCTATTGGCTGCTCATCATGGCCAAAGAGCACGCCCAGTTTTTCTCCGCAGCAGAGAAACAGTTATTGCTTGAAGGTTACGAGGAATTTGAAAGTATGATTAAAACGCAAGGGAACATCTCAAAGTCTGCAAAAACCAGAAGAGTGGGCTGGAAAAAAGTAGCAGACAAATCAAATGCATAAGTGGTCACCATGCTATGGTTTTTTTCACTATGTTTTTTTATAGTATTCTTTTAATTTAATAATTTTATTTTGATAATTACATTTTACATAATTACATAATACAATTTCATAAATAGCTATTAAATGTCAGAGCCACCACAGAGTAGCTACTATTGCTGACCTAGCATAACAATATCTCTTATTTCAGGCAAAAGATGACACTGGCTTTTCTTCACGAAGAATTATTGAAATAAAACTAAAGAAGCTAAGCATAATGTCTTGTCTTTTATTATTCATTTAATGCGTTTTTGGGTTGTTTTTTCAAAACACAAATCAAAAATAGTGTTCTACAATTCTGTCCCGTGCAGCTCTGCCACTAGGTTGGTCCAAGTGCACTAGCTGCAGTCATCATCAGGCTGTACCTCCACCACAGGGCTGCGTTGTAACAGGTCTGTGGTCTGGAGATTGGGTCAAGGAATGGCATCATGAAATACTACCCCTGTCACCAAGCCCAATCCCGCCATAATCACCTGTACAGTATATTGGAAGAATTCACCTTTGTTAGGCTTAAAATGTTAGCTATGTAATACAGTCATCTTGATATTGTTATTTTCCCCTTGAAGCAGAGTTTGCTCATTGTTTAACACTGCCTGCCAAGAGGTACACCGGCAGCGTTTTGGACCTTGATATATTGTCTAAAATAAAAAAGACAAATAAAAAGATTATTTTTATTTAATATGATATATTATTTGATTTTCAAAATAAATCTATATGTGTTTGTATTGTATTTGAATGTTGTTGTAACCAATTTTCTAAATACATTCAACTACTTTTCATTAGAAATGGAAATGTAGAACAAAAGACTAACCTAGTATATAACCTATACGCAGCTGATGGACTAACTGGAACAACAGTATGAGTGCGAGGATTCCCAGAGGATCTCTTTGTAAAACTCTGCTCATCCACCGGTGGACCACTTAGGCTCCAACACAGACGGACCGCCTGTTAGCTGTAATTGCCGGCCTCCTGCCAGCTCTGTGCTAGCTGGGTTTTATTCAATTCCTTTTTTTAATGGGATATAATATTATTTCTCTGAAATATTAAGAATGTAACTTACCTGCAAATTTACACTCCCAAGCAAAAAAGTATACTTCATTGTAACTACTTGAAATGTATTTTATGTATCCTAAATATACTTCTAATAGGCTATATCGTTTTGGTATGTATATTTTAAAAGAATACTTCAAATATACTTAAATATGTTAAATACACATTTATGGTTAAAAATAAGTATACTGGAAGTATAATACTGGAGTAAAATTTAAATATACTTTGTTTTACTAGGGCTGTGAACCCCATTTCGTTAACACAATCTGTGATCTAATCCTGTTTACATGAAATGAATCCCCCGACCCCCCCCCCGAAAAGGTTTAAGCTTACGCACCTGTTGCTATGGCAGCAAGTCCAGGATGAGTGTCGAAGAACCAAACAATCCAAGATCATGCCAAATCGTCAACAATCAAATCCAGCTAACTGAGTTAGCGATGTACGAAGAATGCCCCCCAGGTGTGATCCAGCTTTATTATAAGCCAAATGGTTGAATTAGACAAATATTACCCCAATGTTTTGATTCCCCATGTGCCTCTTTACACCTGAATCCTTACTCCATGGATATACACTACCCATGTGATGTTCTTGATCTAGGTTGAATTCTCAAGAAGTATTGAATAAAGAGCAGAAGGGATTTTGATTTTAAACATCTCTATGTGATATTTAGCCAGATGTATAATTTATTTTTTTCAAGTGATATTTCACCCCAATAATCACAAATAATGGGAATCCTGCCAAATTATTGAACACTTATTTTCTTTTAGTATGTCAAATATATTGTTCCATCATCATTTAAAGGTGCTGTTTAGAACATTTTGACATATACCGATATAAATAAAATATCTTTCAACAGCCAGCAAATGCTGTAAAAATAGTGTCACACCGCCCCAGAGTGGGATAGTGTGGCTGTTGAACTGAGATATGTACTCGGAGTGTTGGCATTTGGCATATGCATTTTAAGTATTGTTTGTGTTCCAGTCTAAGGCACTGTTGATTTATTTTGGGATATATGTGTAAGGTAATAAATATGTATGGCGCCATCCCCTGTTCACCTGGAGCATTAGTTAGATCATCATTATTTAATCTGAATCTGGTGGATCTGATTGCTGATTGCTTGCAGCCAGGTTACTATTGGCTCTGGGGGAACAGGGGACTGGCAAGGTTCATTGTTGATGTCATGGATGTGTGTTAGTTTGTCACTGTGATATTACAGACACCCGAGATCTCTACTAATTATGAGTCCTGAAAAGAGTGTGGTGTAGTTAAAGTTTAAGCGTACGCTCTGTATATATTTATCCTTTTGTTTACCCGTTCTATGCCGTGTTCAGAGCATAGTAAATGTATTTGTTGTGTCTCCTGTTAGTAGTAGTTTGAGTTATGCATACACTCTGCATCTGTACATGTGTCTTGATAGAGCATAGTATTATACATATATTTTCTTTGTGCACTCACTACGCTTGTTCACCTGCAACCATGTACCGTTGTATACTTCCCGTACTATCTACATTAAGACAATGAAAAACAATCTACCTTCTTGGTCTCCATCACTCTACACCACACATAATTGTGACAAATAAAATATACAAAAATGTGTTCTATGGTATATGGGATAATGATTTCCTACAATACGCAGTGCTTTGTTACACAGAACAGCACTGCCAAAAATGCTGAATTTATTTCAAAGACAAACAGGCCCATTGACAAACACTGTGAAAGGAGCTAATTTAGCTTTCTTTATGCAAATATGTAGAATCAGGGGGGTATTCCATAAAGGCTGCTTAGAAAAGCAAAGATTAAAGTCCTAAACGAGACTTGAATGAACCGAACTAATCAGCTGCGCTTAAATCGGTTCCATAACGTTAAGTTGAAGCTCATGTTATCTTACTAATTCAAACCAAGTTCAAATAGTCTAGCTAATAGCGCATGCACGCCAGTTAAGAAGCCCTGATGGTGGAGCATAGATTCATTAAATTAACATGGCAAATA
Organism: Umbra pygmaea; assembly: GCA_016801145.1. NCBI lineage: Eukaryota > Metazoa > Chordata > Actinopteri > Esociformes > Umbridae > Umbra > Umbra pygmaea. The sequence goes on from JACXGM010004717.1 coordinate 35,011, forward strand.
AGGGGAAAGAAAGAGCAATATTCACCGCGACTGAGCAGCGTTTGCTTTTTCGAAACATATGATTACGAAAAAAGGAATACCGCAGCAATTAATCAAACAAAAGAGAAAGACTAGAAAGAAATTGCTGATCGTCTAAATGTGTATGGAAATGTACATTACTATAATCAATAAAAGAGAAATAAAATATTTGTCACAATACATTGACGTGCGTGTGTGTGTGTGTGAGAGAATAATGACTAACTTTGAGAGCAGCAATTTAAGTGAAGAAAAAATTACATTTTTGTTTTAAAATAATAGCGCCCATTCCAATGCATGAAATAATCATTGTAAATTAATTGTAAAGCTAGTGAATTGTAATCAAATCAATGTTTTTGGCTATACTGCCTCAAGTACCCGAGGGATTTAGACTATATTTGGATTAATCACATCCTATTGAACATGTATCCATAGAACAGGTTTTGGCACAATGAATAGTTTAGTTCATATGAGACAATATATTCATAAAATTTAGTGTACTGCATATCTTTTACAGTTGTTATTAAAAACATTAATCTGTTTTTCAAACTATTTTAATAGTTCCTTAAACACATAACACAATTGTTTTCGATTATAATTCACTAGCATTAAAATGAATTTACAACGATTTTTTCATGCATTTGCTATTATTTTGAAGAAAAAAAATCTGCGTTCGACTATGAAAAAAACTCTGCGTTCATGTTGCTAGTATTGCTGAAACAACGGTAATCAAAGAGGACATGTTCGGGGAAAAGAGGACGTATGGTCACCCGTGCCTGTTTCATTGTCATCAAAAACGGCTTCAATACTCCAGTCTTCCTCTACAACCATCCTTGGTTGCCTCTCTCTCCTCAGACAAGCAATTTTATGTAGCACGTACAGCACATGAAACTACAATGTATTCTACAAATATATATGCTATCCCTTCCCTCGAATCCATACCGCTCAAGCAGGTAGTTGTCAGAAAAAGCCAACGGGTCTGCCCTGTCACTGACAGTACGTTCTCTTTGAAATGCCCTGCATATGATCACTACCTCATCCACCACCTTAAGAATGAAAGGACACGCCATGATCATGCGTCTGACACATGGTTTTAGCACACTATTTATAGACATTTAATTGATTCATTACAATGATCACACCAATTAAACAAAATGTAACTTCAGTTGTTTGCTTTTGTTACACTTTTTGTAGGTTCAAATGTGTTACATTTATTATTAACATGATATGAAATGGCAGCATGCCAGAGTGTCTGATAGCCTGGAAAAATCCAGACCCAAATCCTGAACGATTTAGGGTCTGGCATCGAGTAATGAAAATGACTCAACTCGAGGGGCGGCATTAAGCGTGCATTTGAAAATCTCACTGTAGGCAATTAGATAACACTACGACCAATCACCAGTGGGTTTTCACTAAGCCCCTATGGCGGAGCTAACTAGGTCGGCAAAACAGCAAAGACGTCCTTCCTAAAAAGGAACGATTCGAGCGCCGTCTTCTGTTCCTCTTTTAGACAAAAAGCAAAGTCTAACTCATTCATTGTCGTGGCCAAAGCAGTTTCAAACAACTAGTGTTCATCAATTGCGATCGTACAACGTTTACAATTACAGCACTGTCGTCATCTGTTTAACACGCCTCTGGCCCGCCTATATCAGATACACCGATGTGATTGGTGCAGCTCGGCTACAAGGGCATAGTTAATGAGCAGCATTACTTGGTGCCAGAGTAACTTGCTGAGCAAATTCAAATTGTGCTCTCGCGAGAACTCTGGATTTCCAGGGTAAGTGTCTGATGTAATATCATCACATTCCAAGCACAGGTCAGTGTTAACGGTATTCCAGTTACGCATCAAGCTAGGCTTAGCCTGACACTTACTGTACGTACACACCGCCACAGAATTGAGCTTCCAAAGAAGCTCTGGACGCCTAGTCAAGGACGCTTGTCAAAAAAGTACGAGGAAGCTTTAGACGCTTTGGGCGCTTTGGCCGCTCTGACGTGGTATGATCAGACTGTAAAAAATAGGGCAGGACTAGCATACGTAGCCTTAAATATATCCTGAGCGAATGATTT
>JACXGM010004718.1:0-14665 GCA_016801145.1 Umbra pygmaea
CTGCTTAATAGTTTAGTGTGAGGTAAAGTGCTTAATAGTTTAGTGTGAGGTAACCTGCTTAATAGTTTAGTGTGAGGTAAAGTGCTTAAAAATGTGGAGAAGTAGTATGAAGGCATACTGTCTTTGAGGCGTGCCTGCAGGGTCTCCTCCATGAACTCGATGGCTGCGTCCCACTGGGGCTTGTCTGTGATGGATCGGTCCTCCAGAGCATTGTGCTGGATCACCCTCTTACAAAACACAACAAAAACTACATTACCCACAAGGCATGGTGAGATAAAAATTCTGTGAGTGATTCTGTGTGTCCATTTTAATGCCTGTGTGTGTGTGTGTGTGTGTGTGTGTGTGTGTGTGTGTGTGTGTGTGTGTGTGTGCGTGCGTGCGTGCGTGCGTGCGTGTGACAGAGCTCAAAACTTTTATGATTTGTTATCAGAATTTATTCAAACAGTAATGTGCATTCATATAATACATTTTCTAACATGCCAGATTGGTCAGAGCATTCAACACATCATGTTGGCTTCAGTTTTCACTTGTGTAGTGGGCATTACAAGTGTACTGCACAACCCCTTCCGTGAGTGAAAATCTAAATAGTAAGAAGAAGGTGCAGAAACCATGCCGTTTTCCCAATCAATCTCATTAAGAGTGAATACATAAATTTGCGAATAACTGTGTATGTTCTATATGGATGGTAGCTGGTTAAACCTACATTCCACCCAGGGTGTAGTGGAGGGTAAATGCACAGAATTGCAATTAAAGCACCTGTTTATTTATGAAGAAGTGTTTACTCACATTTCCATTTAGTTAATTATCATTACCCAGTTATTTCGTTCCAAGTATTTTTAAACGCCGAAAATGTTAATATTCTTAATCTAAATTCCAATCATGCGAGCCAATTTTCAAACGTATGGAATCACAAATGCATTTCTCCCCTGCGCGTGCTTTACCTCGCAAACATTATTCTCCCGATGTGGGCGCTCCAGACTGACGTTATATCTAGCAGACCACCGGTGCTGGCAAACACTTAGCCAGACAAAAATAACTTATTTCAACCTCTATATTAGCTACTAAATTAGCTGACTTCTGCGTCTGTTCTAGAAAAAAAGACTCATCCCAAACCGACTCTTGGATAATGAGGATCAAAACGGTAAATAATAGTTGCTGATATTTATCTATATCTACAGTCAGTCAGTAGCTAGTTAGCCAGCATAGCTCAATCAATGCAAGAGCTCTGGTTGCCTACTGTACTGCAAAAGTACATTTATAACTAGCAAAATGTAACTAAAACACATAACTAGCGCAGGATAGATACTATACCTAGAAGCTAATATATTTAATGTATTTAGTAAGCAAATGGAAGAATTGTGGTTAAAGAAACACATTTTAAGCCAACATTCATGCCCATAAAAGTATACTTTCAAACTTTGCAAAAGGGATGAGGGCTTATGTAGGATCGGTGATGAGGAGTGATGAGATTAAGGTGCGCAGTTGAGGAAGTTGTATTGTGTGGCCCCGGGTTGCCGGAATGGGGCATTCGGGCTGATGGCCTCACCGATGGCCTCCCACAATTAGTAGGAAATAGGGATGCTCATATTGACCGTTTAACCGTTAACCGAGAGTAAAACATTTGACCAATTAATACTATCAGTTCAACGTTTTAGAAGTTTTTTTTTTTAACGTATATATAGCCTATATTTGTTAAATCATGTGGCGCATTGACACGCGCAACCAGAGCCTGGCGCTTCGTTTTGAAAGGTGGGGAGATATAGGTAATGAGGAGCGAAATAGCTATACCGGCTGCCTGTTTTGCGTCTGCAACGCTTTCTTCATTTAAAATGACAACCCTTGGACTTTTATGATGACTGTGATATTAACTTGCGCTTTCATTTTTTCATGTACAGAAAAATATAACGCTATCGTATTGGGAAGCATATATTATTTTATCGGCTATAATTCATCATGCTCCTGATGCATTATAGCCGACAAAATAATGTTACCTTAAAAACAACACACAGTGATTGACAACACGCACTTTATTTTCAGAGAAGACCGTAATGGTCATTTCAATGGAATGGGTGCGCTCAGCAGATATTGTATAGTAAGTAACTTAACACATAGCAAGCGTTATCAACATTTTGTTTTGTGTTAATGAAATATAGCCCTTATTTGCAGTAGGCCTCCTGTAAGCAACAACATTGTTCCAGATTGTCAACGACTGTTTTCATTCTATAATTTGACAACTCGGTAAACACTGCATCAAGGCTACTTTCCTTTGATTGACAAGAGAAAGTGAAACTGTCTGCGACAAATTTTCTGCGACAATATTTTGGTTGGTGTGGTGAAATCATCAACTAGTTTCAACATATCGTTTAGTGTGGACTTCGCGCCCGAGTGAACTTATACGCATAGCTGGTGCACCCGGCAGCTGTTGTTGATCTGTTTTGTATGCTGTTTAGACATTAAAACAAATATCTGAAATTTTTTTATTTAACGGGTTACAGACACTCGTTAATTAAATTTTTTATTTAAAGCCTATTGAATCTTATAATCTTATCAGTTAATGGTTAATAATCGGATAACAATTTGCGTTTGTCTGTCGAGAAAATTACCCGAAATTAGCATTCCAAGTAGGAAATAATGTCAACCCATCTGTGCTTTTTAGAGGATTTAGCAAATATGGTACTTTGAAATCTGCAAAAAATACATTTTGAAAGTCCTAGTAAACATATTTTCTATTCTGATGCAGTACATTTTTTGAAATTAATGTATAAACATATGTCGGCATGGTGTTTAAATGATAAAAAAAATTTAGGGATAGTTCTGTATGCAATAAAGGTTCATTATGGGAAACAGGTCATTTATCTTTTGCCGCGCAGCATATAATTTTTGCAACCTAATCATGTTTTTACGACAGTACTACAGTATAACTAATAAAGTTAGTAGCGCAGGTTCCACCAGTGGAAAAGGTTAGTGTAGAGTCCTGTGTTACCAGGCTGTCCATGGCTCTTTCATTCCACTTGTGCCTCTTTATACTCTCGTCCTTCACCGCCTCCTTGAGCTTGTCGAAGATGTCATCCTGGTCCTTCCCTTTGTACTCAGCCATGAAGCGGGCAAACTCCTCCTGCAGCGTCTCCCAGGCAACCTAAAAGACAGAGGAATTGAAAACAGACCTGTTAAAGTACACTATCATATTAAAGCCACTCCCGGCTACAGTATATTACCGTATACAAACCACCGCTCCTAGCTACATTACCATATACAAGCCCCTCATATCTATAGTACACTACTGTATACAAGCCCCTCCCAGATGCAGTATACTATTGTAGACAAGCCCCGCCCAGGTGCAGTACACTACAATAATCAAGCCCCTCCCATCTACAGTTCACTACTTTATACAAGCCCCTCCCAGATGCAGTACACTACAATAATCAGGCCCCTCCCATCTACAGTTCACTACTTTATACAAGCCCCTCCCAGATGCAGTAAAATACAATAATCAAGCTCCTCCCATCTAAAGTTCACTACTTTATACAAGCTCCTCCCAGATGCAGTACACTACTGTAGACAAGTCCCTTCCAGCTACATACACTTCTGTATACAAGCCCTCCAGCCCCCCACACAGTACACTACTATACAATAAACTAGTGTGTACAAGCCCATCCCAGCTACAGTACGCTTGCATAATACAAGTCAACTCCGAAACAGTGTCGGAAGAAAATTTGCATTTACAACTGAAGAAATAATAAACTTAGTGGACTAGGCTACCTCCAGGGCTTTGTGTGGTAGCTGTGTGGACTAGTCCAGTGGTTCCCAAACCTCTCCTCGGGGACCCCCAGAAAGGCCATGTTTTTATTTTCACCCTGAAATGACTAAACTGGTTTAAATAGTCAACTACACATTACACCTTTGAATAACTGAATCAGGTGTGCCAGTTCAGGGTTAAATCAATAACATGGCCTGTCTGGGGGTCCCCGAGGAGAGGTTTGGGAACCACTAGACTAGGCTACCTCTGGGGCTTTGTGTGGTAGCTGTGTGGACTAGGTTACCTCCAGGGCTTTGTGTGGTAGCTGTGTGGACTAGGTTACCTCCAGGGCTTTGTGTGGTAGCTGCTTGTCCGTCCACTGTTTAAGCTTGATGTCCACGGTGGTGTTAAAGGTTCCAGAATTCATGGTCTGGGCAGCCGGCAGGTAAATGTTCTCAATGACATGGGTGGACACTCGTTCCCACAACTTCTTCTGCAGGATAGCCTCCCTACATGGGTTTAAAGGTCGAATGTCAAAGACTAGATTAGAAAGAACACTCGGGTACACTCTTTGTGATCAAGAACAAAATTTTTTTAGCTGTGTGAATGTTATTAGTTGAAAGTGTTTGATTGTGTGGTTCAGGTGTTAGCGCCTGACATTAGTTTGCATGTACTACACTTCATGGGTCTGCAAATCTATACTACCTTTCGACAACAATTATTAGTTTTTATTTCACCTTTATTTAGGCAGGTAAGCTGAATGAGTACTGATTCTTATTGGCAAATATAATGAAGCCTACTGAAATAGCATGTAAAACAAATAAAATGAGCAACACACAAGCTGCATTCTTTGCTTTTGGATTTCACCACATTTGCAGCTGTAAAATGCATGACAAGCAAAAGACGAATGAAAATTGTGGAAGTGAAATTTGCTTTGAGTTGAGCAACTCTTTTGCCGGTAATATTAAGGTAATGTAAAGGTGAAGAAAAAACAATTTTGGCTAATGAAAAAAATCTTTCACTGTTCAGACTGCACTCGGATCATAGTCAGTAGTGTGCTGTGTAGTGAATAGGTTGTGATTTAGGACACCACTCACACAGAAAAATGCTCCACAGCTTGTTAACGGAAGCGCGGCTTTGTATCGGACTGGGCCAGACTGTATGACAATGGGACAAACCCCTACTCAAATCCCTCTGGGTTTCTGTGATGACTCATTAATCATAGCAAGTCATATTTCATCTACTACCCTTTGTTTCTTCTCCCTGCTGCACTCGTATCAATACAGAACATATCTCAGATGCTTCGATAGCACTGCATGCTAACAGGGCCATCTTGGCTCCCCACCGCCACCAGTCGCACCATAGCCCATTCATTAGGCCATTGATCCAGTGCTACTGATGTGGCACCAAGAGGCTCTTACCAACTGCTGGACATCTATCTTATTTAGCCTACTGCTAACTTTTGAGAGGGGATGAGAACCACACACGTGCAAGAGAACACACAGCCCACCAGCCACCAGCACCATTCAGAGCTTCTAAAGCAGAGACGGCTGAAGGTCAAGGTATTTCAGAATGAGTGTAAAGGCATTTGAATTGTCAATGGACCCTGGCCATCTTGAAATCACACACAATGAAATAAAGTTGCAGGTGGAAAAATATAAAGGAAAAACACTAACCAATGTTTTGGTGTCACTTGGCTCAAGCTAATGACTTCATCCAAGATTTCGTTCTTTGCTTTTTCAAAGAGTTCATTCTGGAGAGAAAACCAATAACAACACAGAAGACCTGTAATTAGTGAAAACAATCTGGCAAGTGAAATAAAATATGGAGTAGGTCGTTTAGATCTGTAGAAAATAATTCCAATAGCAAAAAAATGAATCTCCAAGAGGTCGTTAATCAATCAATAACTAGAAACTATATGTCTGCTGTACAATAAGTATAATATTATTATTATTATTATTATTATTATTATTATTATTATTAAGTAGATACTATACACTATGTGCACAATTATTAGGAAAGTCAGTACTTTGACCATATCATCATTATTATGTATATGTTCCAACTCCAAGTTGTATAAACTGGAAGGCTTATTGGATTTAAGCATATCAGGTAATGTGTATTTGTGTAATGAAAGAGGGTGTGGCCTAAGGAGATCAACACCCTATATCAAGACGTTCATAATTATTAGGCAGCTTCTGAGTCAGAAAATGTAAAGAAAATGTATTTTAGAAGGATGCTGCACTAAAATTTTGGGATGTGATCACAGAACCATCAAACATTTTGTTGCAAATAGTCAACAGGGTCACAAGAATTGTGTTGAAAAAGATGCAAATTAACTGCAAAGATTTGAGAAGACTCAAACACGAAGCTGCCAGAAACCCATCCTCCAGTGCTATCATATTCCAGAACTGCAACCTACCTGGAGTGCCCAGAAGTACAAGGTGTTCAGTGCTCAGAGACATGGCCATGGTAAGGAAGGCTGAAACACGACCACCACCGTATAAGATACATTAGTTGAAACATCAAGTCTTGGCCAAGTAATATCTGAAGATATCTGAAGACAGATAGCCTGATGAGATGAGTGACTCTTGATAGACCAGATGGCTGGATCAGAAACAGGCATAGAGCTCCACTTCGACCCAGACCCCAGCTAGGTGGATGTGGGGCACTGGTATGGGCTGGTATTATTAAAGATGATCTAGTTGGACCTTTCTGGGTTGAAGATGGACTCAAACTCAATTCCCAAACCTAATGCTAGTTTTTAGATTACATTTTTCTTCAAGCAGTGGTAGAGGAAAAGCCTGCATCTTTCAAGAACACCATGATTTTTATGCAGGACAATGCTCCATCACATGCATCAAAGTACTCCACTGCATGGCTAGCCAGTAAAGATGAAAGAATAATGAACTGGCCCTCTTCCTCACCTGACCTAAACCCTATTGAGAACATGTGGTCCCTCCTTAAATAGTCAATGTATGGTGAAGCAAACAGTACACCTCTCTGAACAGAGTCTGGGAGGTTCTGGTCGCTGCTGCACAAAAAGTTTATCATCAACAGATCAAGAAACTTACACTCTGAGTGTAAGGCTTATGACTGTATGAAAAGAAGGGTGGCTATATTGGTCACTGATTTGTTTTGAAATCTCAGAAATGTTTATATGTAAATGTTGAGTTGTTTGTTTGTTATTCTCACAACCAGATGAAAATCAGTGAGATGGGAAACATTAATTTTTCATTTAGTTGCATAATTATTCTGCACAATAATAGTTGGCCAACAATTGTGCAAACATACATATTCTCCAAAGAAAGCCAAAACCTCACTTTTACTTTGTTAACTATTCAGGTTTGAGCATATCAGGTAATTATATTTTAGAATGACTGAGAGAACAGTAGTTGAATAATATTATATTCAATCCTCAAGAACTAACATACTTAATAATTGTGCACACAATATTAGTACTGTACAATAAGTATAATAAGTATAATAATAATAATAATAAGAATAATAAGTAGAAACTATACATGTATGCTGTACAATGATATATGCATGTTGTACAACAATATATGTATGTATACAATGATATATGTATGTATACAATGATATATGTATGCTGTACAATTCCCCCATAAGTATTGCCCTCATTTCACTATTCATTGTGAAATGTGACATCTGCCCATCATCTACCCATCCCTAAGGTCCATACCCTGTCCAGCTCTCTAAGACGAGGGTAGTTGTTCTTCCACTCCGTCTCCAGGTTGAATCTGGACGCTGAGGGTGCAGGAAACATACAGAGCGGTCAGAATAACATCCCAGAGAAAGACAACTACATTCAGAGGGTGTGATGACTTTTGTGTCCACTAATAGGTCAGGGGACCAGAATAACATTGAAAGAACATTTCTACACTACAAACTGCTCAAAAGAGGAATGCATATAATAATAACAATAATATTACATTCATAACTTCCAATAAATTGAGCCAGGATCAAATGTATGATTTTTTTCCCCCTTTTCTATAATGGTGGGTAATATCCAAATACAAATTAAATGTTTTCTGACCCCTGGTTAGGGGTGTTCTCAGTCTAACGTACTCTACTGAATAAACTTCAGCTGAAGACACAGGCAGTCCAATGTCCAGGTTTCAAACTCTAAGAGCCTGTGTGTTTTATCGCTACCTTTCACCTGACTCATAGTGAGGTCACTATTCAGACATGAACTCCACCAACCTAGTTGTCTAGGTCTGAACTGGACAAGATAGAGGACTACAAAAATAAACAGCAGAAACTAATATGAAAAATAAACAGCGGAAACTAATATGAAAAATAAACAGCAGAAAATAGGCCCCTTGTTGGAATTTGCAGGAGACTAATTGAGAGGGGACAAATGTGTCCCAAGCCAGCGTTGAGAAAGCAGTCTCATTTTAATGTCTGAATGAGATCTCATCTGTTGTTCTATGGGGGACCCTGTTAAATATGACTCATTACAAATATTGAAGAAGTCACTTGCGTTAAGTGTTTATAAGGACAGGTTTATTACTGCTAGTCATGCTGCTCACACACTGAGCTGTACAGATGATGGCAGTGGCGCCAGGGCTGAGATCACAGTCTTTAAGAGCATGCTGTTATTCACACACCTAAGCACAAGTTGTCCACACACACACGCACACACACACACACACACACACACACACACAAAAGAGATGAGGGTAATTGTGTCTGGTTTATTGGACCAGGGAGTCAGGCACCAGGCTCAGTGCCTGTTGGGAATGTTATTTAATGTGCGGCAGATCAATACGCCTCACAATGGATAGGGGGGCCACAGGGCCACACCACAGCCACATGGTCATAAATCTAGTCCCTACTGTTAAGGCTGGCTTGGAGCCGCAGCTGTCTGGGACAATTGTGGATAGGGATATCAAGGAACAGGGGTGGTTATCGAGGTGTATGGTGACCCAGTCACAGGGTGTGAAGCTCAGTCAGTACTCCCCATGGGAGCCAGAATGAGATGATATCAGGATGTTGGACTCTCCACTGTGAGCTACTCTGGGTAGGAGCATCTGGTACATGTTATAACTGTACATGACAGCCTGGTTACCTTTCAAGGTGTCTGGTACATGTTATAATTGTACATGTCAGCCTGGTTACCTCTGAATTCATCTGGTATATGTTATAACTGTACATATCAGCCTGGTTACCTTTGAAGGTGTCTGGTACATGTTATAACTGTACATGTCAGCCTGGTTACCTCTGAATTCATCTGGTACATGTTAGCCTGGTTACCTTTGAAGGTGTCTGGTACATGTTACAACTGTACATGTCAGCCTGGTTACCTCTGAATTCATCTGGTACATGTTATAACTGTACATGTCCACCTGGTTACCTCTGAATTCATCTGGTACATGTTATAACTGTACATGTCTGCCTGGTTACCTTTGAAGGCGTCTGCCTGCTGTTCCACAGACTCCCTGACCATCTTCCAGAAACAGTCAGACACGGCCAAACTCAGGTTCTTCGTGGTCACCTGGTGGGCTTTCAGCATGCCGTCTCTGACAGGTAAAGGCCAAAGGTAATGGTTAGCGCATTCCAAGTCAGTGCCATTTCAAATCGATTTGGAAAAACGGTCTCACACCACGGCTTCTCAACCAAATGAATGAACCGAATGGCGTGTTTTGCACTGGCAGTACCTGGATGGAAGGCATAATGACTGGGAGGCTGGACTCACCTGAGCAGTCTGGAGTTCTGAAAGAAGTCCTCTTCATAGTCTTTGATGGAGTCGATGCTTTCCCCGGCACTGCCTAGAGCAATTGAGACTGATTAGCCTACTTAGCATAATTACCTGAGAACACACCCAACTAGTGTACATTATTTTAATGAGGGTGGCAGGATTTCAGTAACTTGCCTACAATTCTCAGATATCCTAGTCTGAGGATTTAGATTTGCAGCTCATTCTCTATTGACAGTACAAGTAATGTGTGTTACCTTTTCCAGTCACCACTGCAAAATATCCCAAGGCCTTCATGGGGAACAGCTTTCCTTCAACAATCTGTTGAATCTGTGGGGGGGTGGGGGTTGGGGGGCAACACAAAATTGAGACTTGAGATGCAATCAAGGGTCAACTGATTTAAAGGATGTCCTACCCAGCTTGAAAAGAAACGCAAGAGCACCCCCTTGTGGGCAGGAACCAATCTACTTGTTTTCAGGCTGAATGTGTCATACAGAATGGGGAGGTTACAAAGTAAACATGTCTGACTTTCAAGAGCTCTGTTCAAATTGGAATTCCGTCCTACTGTCGCTAAACGTGTGTGTGTGTGTGTGTGTGTGTGTGTGTGTGTGTGTGTGTGTGTGTGTGTGTGTGTGCTTGTGCAGCTCACCCGGTTAGGACTGGCAAGGTTCTTCTCTGCCAGGTCTACTTTGGTCAGGACAAAGATGGTCCTCTTCCCCTGAGGGTCCATCTGACTGACCAGGTCAGTCACGATGCTGCGCTCTGCATCCACTGACCCGTCTGATGACCGGAGGGGATTGGAGGGGGGACAACAAGTATCAGATGACCTGTTCTTTCCTATTTTATTACATCTTCAATTTCTTTATCCCGTAGTCCTTTCTCCCAATTGGTCATGTCTAATTCCCTAACCTTGTCTCAGTAAGTGCCGGATAGTCAATGAATGATAATATGCTTCCTTCAAGCAAGTGTCAACAAGCCAAAACTTATCACACTTATAGTTCCACAAGGAAGAATATAGAAGTCACTAAAGAGTGAATTTGCACCACCCCCCTGCCAGAACCCCAGGCCTGCCGCAACTAGGATAGGAACCCTGCCCACCGTGACACAGTTGTGATGTGGGGCAGCGACGTAGACCAACGCACCACATGGAGGCCCCAAATGAGCTTTCATAGCAGGGTAGTGAAAGGTGACTGCGGCTTGGACTCACCCTGGATACAGAGGATGATGGCATTGGGGTTCTGCATGTAGTTCTTACTGATGCTGAAAATGGTCTCCTTGGTGTCGGACGCCATGCCAGCTGTCACCGTCTGAAAGGAACACACAATGTCAAATCCCCCCATTAACACTGCTATAACCAGTGTGTGTGTGTGTGCGCGCACACACGTTACTTACACTTATGACTCCTGGTAGGTCTACCAGTACCATTCTCTGGATCCCAGGGCCTTTGACGTTTAGGGAGATTGTCTGTCGCACAGACAAAACAAAACGCTGAGTCAGCCTGTTCACAGCTGAACACCATAACACTTTCTTGGTTCCATGTCTGAGCTCTACTTTAGACCAGACACTAAGGGGCCTACAATAAACACAGTGCCCTAAATGCAGTTGGAAATTATTCAGGAAGCAACAGGGCATTTGGTGTCCTGACCTCAGGGCTGACCGTGTGCCCCTCCTTCACACTCTTCCTCATTCTCAGCTCGATCTCACGTCTCAGGGCCGCCAGCTGCACGGAGCACAAAATCAATGGATTACTGTTTCAGTCAGTCAATTAAACAAGCGATTCAGTGTGAACAGACGCCAATGGCGCTTACAGGATGACTGCACAGTTAGTAAGGTAGGGGTTGTGATCTAGCAGTGCACAAAACATTATCGGTCCCTCACACAGCTCATTTACAAACATCACTATTTCAGCTTTCCCTACTGGCCAAAAGGACCACAAACATTACCTGGCATTCTGTTTTTAATTCATTTAACTTTTTATGTTTGTTAACAAAGCTGTGTTAAACTTACGTCTTCTTCCTTGCCCAGGTCAAACTCTCGACTGCTGTCCTTGAACATGGCCACGTGGTGTGGCCCTTCACTTAGCGTCACCTAGTGGAGAAGAACAGAAGAGCAGCCAGGCGGCAACATGTCATGGTAAATCTACAACTTCAAAAAGGATTCCCATGGAGGAATTTGTCCCAATCCTTCATACAGAACTGCATCACCTCAGCATGTGTATAAGTGCCAAACTGCTAATTCCAGCCATAACATCTCAGTTTGGCTTATGCTATGTTCAGACCGAACGCGGATTGAGCGTGAAATTCGCTTCTATCGCGTCTAGTGGACGCTTGAACAATTTGAATCCACTTGCATGTCCAAATACTCGAGCGCTACCTTGACCCTGCTCTCCCTGAGTGAGCAAGCTGCCTGATGAATGAGATGGTAAACGAATTAAACCTACTTCAAGCGATTTAGGTATTTCATAGACACATTATAGATATACAGTGCCTTGCGAAAGTATTCGGCCCCGTTGAACTTTGACCTTTTGCCACATTTCAGGCTTCAAACATAAAGATATGAAACTGTAATTTTTTGTCAAGAATCAACAATAAGTGGGACACAATCATGAAGTGGAACGAAATTGATTGGATATTTCAAACTTTTTTAACAAATAAAAACTGAAGAAAAAAAATGTGTTGCACCATAAGAAACAAATTAAATCACTTGCGTGTAACGCACATATTGCACCAGAAGCTCAATTTGGACGTGATTATGCCTCGTTCGTGCGTCCAGTTTGTGCGAAAAGGGCATAATCACGTCCATCGCGCACCGCTAAATGCGTTTATCTTAGGACGACATCTAAAGCAGGCTCCCAAACTGGCCAAAAGTTACAATTTTGACTTGATCTGTGTATAGAAGATTGCTCCAGACATTTTGAGGACCATGCAGTTGATTATTGGCAAAGAGAAGTAATGTTCTTCTTGCTGAATTGTGAGTACTGTTTACTGTCTTGCTACTCAGGTAGTCATGAACACTGGTGGCCAGAGAAAACTACAAAGATCTTCCTGGACAATTTAAGTGGGAGGATGACATTACTTGTCTCTTTCATTGTTTCATTGTGTTGAGTTAGCCAAAAAGGACAACTATGGAATACTGGAATCCTTTGAATGGATCAAATGAAATGTAAAAGAGATAAAAACAATCAGCCATAACGTTATGACCACTGACAGGTCAAGTGAATAACACTGATTATCGTGGCACCTGTCAGTGGGTGGGATATATTATGCAGCAGGTGAACATTCTGTCCTCAGAGATGATGGGTTCAAAGCAGTAAAAAAAGGGCAAGGGTAGGGATTAGAGCAACTTGACAAGGGCCAAATTGTGATGGCTAGACAACAGTGATTCCTGGGGATTCTGTTGCATCTCTCATCATCCTCCTCCCTATCCTGGGGACATTTCAACTGTTCCATATCTTTTGAATTACTTAATAATTGCCTTCACAGTGCTCAGTGGTATATTCATTCGTTTGTGGATATTTTTGTTGCCATTACCAGATTTACGAAAATCTACAACATCGTCTCTCTATATTTTCTTCATGGTGTTGAATGACAATGGGATATTGCATGTGTGTTCCCTCATTTATATACCCTAGTTGAAAAGGAAGTGATGTAATGGATCAATACAGTTTCTTAAGACTTACATTAACTTAAATAAGTGGAATTTTACTCCTGGTTTAATTTTGGTAGAGGTTGTTTACAATAATCTTTAAGGCTGCCATTGACTGTGAAACCTTTATTTGGAGGTGATTGATTTCTTATTTGATCAGTAAATAAAATGGTTTCATTGACACATTAATAAAGTACAGTATTTCTCACATGTAGGTATTTTGAGTTTCTCAATCTTATTGTCTATATTTATGACAGTATGGTTTGTGCATTGCCAGTCAAGGGTGCCAATAATATGAGCACACTGTACATTATTGCATTATGAACAGCAGATAAACATCTTTATAGCAGCACAATACAAAGCCCTGCTTGATATAATATATTGAAAAAATAGCAACTCCTATAGGTAGGCTAATAGTTTTAGGTTAGATCCTGAATTTCGACATACCACTCGTGGAGTACTGGTAATAATTAACAAAGTGGATACCTAAAGTGTAATTACCTGAACATACACTGATACATATTTTCCTTTTTTCTCCCCCATTTTTGTCCCCTTCCAATTGGTGTTATCCAATTTCCCACTGACCCTGTTTTGTCTGTAGATCTGCAACTCCTTGGACTGATGCGGAACGGTGAGGGGCACTCACATGGTACTACATTTATAATAAAGGACCCCGGTGTTCGCATATCGAAGTAATACGTCAAACTGATTAGGCTCGTAATAATTCTTTAACGTTTGAAAACGTACTATAGCTTATTTATCGTTTCCTACAATTGACTACTTGTAGATGTAGCCTACTGGATCACCTTTATTCTTTGGACTGAAAATAAAGAAATGTCAAGTGTTAAATATCAGGTGAGGACGAGGGATGTTCTTATTCTCCACATCATTTAAAATGTTTTTGTTTCCTCTCTCATCAAAACGCAGTTCAAGACTGACCGAAACAGTCAGAAAGTAGGCTATATCAAGGCAGAAAAGAGGCCAGAATAATACGTAGATTTACTAAATAATTTAGAAGGCTAATACAGTATTATACAACCACATTCGTTTTCATAAGGTAATAAGCATGTCTCCTGTTTAATAATAGTATAGTGAAAACATCATGGTGTCAAATCCAGCGTTTTATTATTTATTCATGGATTTATTATAACAATTATAACTAGCTCCATTAGAGAATAACACAGGGGACAATATTACAGAAATGACATAGCTAGATTTTCCTGTTGTTTAAGTTCAGTTTCTGAATCTAGCTGAATATTTGTGTGCCTTTGTGCTGACATCCATTGTTTGAAACGTTTATTAAAATCCTCCACTGGGTTCTCCACCTGCCAACTGCATTCTTACAGCTATATCTGACAGCTATATTCCTTCACAGCGTTTTAATACTTAACTAATGTGCGTTAATACAGTGCGGGTGCGTTTTTCCTGCCAATTCGCCCCTCGTAGCACATAGAATAAATGCCAATTTCATGGATAAAAAGACCGTTACATAGTCTATCGACGATGTTTGGACGTGTCCATTCGACTGTGTGAAGTCAGACATCGCACAGCCCTGGTGAACA
>JACXGM010004718.1:14765-37189 GCA_016801145.1 Umbra pygmaea
GGGGGGGGGGGGGGGGTCAAATGAAGGATGCAGACAAGGCAACGAACAAGGGTTTGGGAGGTACATTACACACAAAACGTGTTCAGCCACCCACAGAAAGAGAATAGAGAGATTGTGGTAGATCTATTATATTATATATTAAAATGTCCGCTAATTATAAGTTGGTATTCAAATCCAGCCATGGCCCCTGGGTCCATCCTTACCCTGGGAAGGTGGTCCTGGGTGTTGTAGTTGGAGTCAAAGTCCGAAAGAATGTCCAGGACCTCAGAGTACATGTCAATCAGAGACTTCTGTCAGGAATACAGACGGAACAATAATTAGATCAATACTGGATGGGAGGACTCATTTTAATTCTCGAGGTGGTACCAGAATGACGTGTCAAACAACTCACACCGACCTTGACCTTCCTCTGGTGGATTCCTTTCTCGTCCTTCTGCAGAACCACCTTCCTCAGCTCCTTATTCTCCTTCTCTAGCCTCTCCAACATGCGCTGATATTTCATCTGAGGATGAGAGAAATAACGCCTAGCTTTAAAGGTTTGTACACTTCCGTAAAAGGAACTATTTCTCTCTCCAGGAATAGCTTATATTATATTATACACTGTAAAACTACATTCAACAGCAATTTGTGATGATTCCTTACACAATCCAGTGCTCCGTTACAAACAAACACACAGCCTAAAGTGCAGCATTTATATCAAAGATGTTATGGCGAGTTCCCACTGATAAACACTGTGGAAAAGCAACTCTTCAGTCACTCGGTGCATATCTTGTTCCAATGGCAAAATCAGCGCTGCATAGTGTAGGGACATTTTGTACCATCTAAATTACTTTTTCACAATTTTTTTAAATTTTGAGAAACAGTTTGTACAGCTGGTCACTAAAAGAGAAAGGGGTTCTGTGCTCAAACGGCGTACATTTCTACAAATAGCACATTTAACAACACATTATTTAAATAAATGTCCTTAAATCAAAGTCCATTATTAAAAATCTACTGGATTTTAAACCAGGAAGGACATGCAAAATACCTGAGTTCGGAGCAGTTCCTCCTGAAGCTGGTCCACCTTCTCCTTGTCTGATGACTGTAGAGAAACAGCAGGGCGGTTTAGAACATTTCTTACTCCATCACCACTAGTATGATCACAGACAGCTAACATGCACTAACATGGACCAGACGGTACCACCATGGACTGGAGCAAAGTCAGGTTAATACAACAAAGGAGAAAAATCAGATACCTGGAGAAAAAGAGGCTGAATTAATCACAGATATCAATCAAGATTATAACAGCACAAAGACTTGTTCATGACTTTAGACAGCACCACTGATTAAAAGTTTTCCACACCTGCAATACAGTTTAGAAGAGGCGGGAGATCACCAAAAAAGAGAGCACCCGTTAGTGGACAGATAAGGACAGAATATGAAAGACTCAGTTACACACACACGTTGCACAAAGACAGACGAGACAGGGTATTTGGCTAAGGTGATTGTGTTAGATACTTGGTAATTTCAGTGTCATGATAAAGCTCCATCATATTTCATCTGATTAGAGTAATGGATCTAAAACCTTTCTCCTGAGACTGCCCAGAGCTACCACACTGGAATCATATTTTAACCTTCAATCAGGCCCAGGTTAGTTCAGACAATGTGCTAATTCAGGTTAACAACTTCATTACCGTGTGGGGGTACAGCGCTAGAAAATATTAAGAGACAACTGCAAATGTTTTTTAAATCAACCCCCATTGAAAACCTCTGGAATGTAATCAAGAGGAAGACGGATGGTCACAAGCCTTCAAACAAAGCAGAGCTCCTTGAATGTTTGTGCCAGTAATAGCATAGTCACCCAACTTCTATGTGAAAGACTGGGGGAAAGCATGCCAAGATGCATGAAAGCCAATTATTATAATACAATTATTACTATTCCACCAAATATGGATTTCTGAACTCTTCCTAAGTTAACACATTAATATTATAAAACTGAATATGAACATAGTTTCTTTGTATTATTTCAAGTCTAACAACACTTATTTTTTGAAATATGGACCAGCTGTCATTTTCTGCAAATAAATGCTCTGAAATATAACATTGAATTTGGAATTAGGGAGAAATGTTGTCAGTAGTTCATAGAACAAAACAAATTTTACCCAAACACATACAGTACCTATCAATAGTAAATCAAGAGACAATATTGATTTTGCAGTGGTCTCCTAATTTTATACAGAGCTGTATAACCACAATAGTGGTCCAATAACCATAACCACAACTAGATTTCAACATCTAGTTGAAAGATTCATTCCAGACATGTACAACACATCACGCAGCAAGGTGTCAGATCACTCCATGCAGTTTAGTTTGTACAGATGTTAGCCAGGTGTTACAGGAGGAGGGTTGGCTGTAGTCCAGCATTTCAACTGAGAATTAGAATCCTGGGCTAGGATACATCAAAGAGAACTGAACTGGGCTAGGATACTGCAGAGCAGACTGAACTGGGCTATTATACGGCTGAGAGGACTGAACTGGGCTAGGATACGGCAGAGGCCTGAACTGGGCTAGGATATGGCAGAGGACTGAACTGGACTAGAATACGGCAGAGGACTGAACTGGGCTAAGATACGGCAGAGGCCTGAACTGGGCTAAGATACGGCAGAGGCCTGAACTGGGCTAAGATACGGCAGAGGCCTGAACTGGGCTAAGATACGGCAGAGGCCTGAACTGGGCTAAGATACGGCAGAGGCCTGAACTGGGCTAAGATACGGCAGAGGCCTGAACTGGGCTAGGATATGGCAGAGGACTGAACTGGGCTAGAATACGGCAGAGGACTGAACTGGGCTAGGATGCGGCAAAAAGGACTGAGCTGAGCGAGTATATGGCAGAGAGGATTTAACTTAGCTACGATACGGCAGAGGACTGAACTGGGCTGAACTACAACTAAACCAAGCTAAAACATTGCTAAGGGAATTGAACTGAACTGTACAAATGCTGAAGTGATTGAATTTGGATAAACTATTATTGAGGGTATTGAATAAGGCTGAACTACTGGTTATGGGATTGAACTGGGCTAAATTATAATAAGACGATTGAACGGGGCTAAAACAAAACTGAGTGGAGATAACTAGACAAAATGAGTGAAAATGGGATTGAACTGGGCTAAACTACTGCTGAGGTGATTGATTTGTGCTAAAACATTACTAAAGCGCTGGTTAAAATAAGCTAAAATACTGCTGAGGTGATTGATTTGTGCTAAAACATTACTAAAGCGATGGTTAAAATAGGCTAAACTACTTGAGATTATGACCAAGGCTTAAGGACTGCTGAAAAGATTGAACTTGGCTAAAATATTCGCTGAGTGAGACTACCAGACCACCAGCACAAAATAATGGTCAACACGCACAAAGCCCTGAGGGACACCAGGTGGATGGCTTATATATATATTAATTCCAAGACCTTTGAGGTGGCAGAGTAGTGTGTTGACTGACAGTACATGTAAATGTGTGCTACTAAAATGCAACAAATGTAGGCTTTGTCTTATCTAATTTAGTTAGACAAAAACAGCTACAGCTAAATCAACTAAGAACTGATGAGAAATTTGACAATCAACCTAAATGTAAGTGGTGAACTAATGAATAACCATCATCACTGCATTGGGGTAGTAAAATGGCCTAGTAGTTATTTCATCTGACTGGTGTCTATAAGGCCCCAGTAAAGCCTAATGGCCCCCAGGTCGTGCTGTAAATAAGAATTGGTTATTTGTTACCTTGACTCTTCAATAAAAGTAAAATATTTTTTTAAATAAATTGTACCGCATAATGTAATGCACAACTTGATCTGTTTTGTGCAGCAGTAGTAGTAGTAGTCACTGCCTTTAAAAAACAACTATAGACTGAATAAAGTATTCTATATTGTCTTCCATGTTAAACAGGATAAATAGTTGGAGGAAACTCTAGTTTAGCTCAATGAGAAAAAATAAATCACAACAATTGCAACTTCATCCATTATCACCACCAACCGATTTCCTGATAGAATTACCCAGCTAAGGTATGTGAAAAACTGAACGGTGGGGGGCTTCGTCTGCCCTGAGGATTGTGGGTGGTTGTTTACGTTCTAAAGGGGCTTCTACGGAAGAGTTTTGGATGCTGTTGAGGGGCAGGACCTTCACCTTGCGTTTTTCCTGAGGGGGGCTGGGACTGGGGTTCGGGGCGGTGGCTGGCATAGGCACGGGTGTCTGACGAGGGGGCGTACTTGGAGGTGGTGATGGGGGTGGGCTGGGGGCGGGTTCGGGGCTTGGCCGCAAGTTATTGGCTGCGGCGGCTCGCCGGACCTCCTCCTCCGCCTGCTGGATCTGCTGCTGAATGAGAATGAGCTCCCCAAGCAGACCCTGCGGGACGTCACAGTGAGAGAGGCAGCAACACAGCCGTCAGCACAACCTGGTGAAGCCAACGCCCCGGCAACACATCGACCAACCAGGCTTGAGCTGGGGCTTGGGCAGACCAATAGACACGCCCATGGCTATCTACAACTACACAGTCAAAATCTATGTCAAATGTCTAGCCACCATCAACGGTAATTAACAAAGTCAGTCTTTCTCTAATGGGAAGAGACTGCAAGACTGACTTTGCCAGTCCGGAGATTTGAACGTGGAAGAGGCCACTGGTACCACAACCAGCATCTCTGAACCGATGGCAATTATGAGATTCTGTCAGATTTCTTAGCAGTCTTCCAAAGTGAACATCATTACTGCTTTTAAAGTCACATTACAACTAGAAGTCAAACTGAAACTTTTCATTATTAAATCACTAAGCAGTAATCAACACATGGCACACTTAGGAACTGTCTAAATATTATGGATAAAACTACAATGAAGAATATTGAAAATATAATATTAAGACATACAATCACCAGAAAAACATAAAAAAATTAAAATTTTAATATATGCTTAAAAATCTGCATTATAACAAGCAAAGCAAGCTGCACTGGGAAACCTATTGAAAAATATTTTCACAAATTTCCCAGTTGGAATATTTATTAAATCAGGAAGGAAACAAATACATCAGTTCTCAATTGAAGATTTCTGGGAAACCTGGGAATTGTACATCTCTAGCTAGAGATGAATGATCTATCAGGGATGGAGCAAACACCTTGTTGCAGACTGGTGGAGACGTGCAAAGCCTTAGAACAATAGTGCTAAATTCATCCTTCTCTTGGCTTTAGCTACCCAATGTATGACTATAAAATGAAGCAACTGCTAAAAATCAAATTCCACAAAGCAGGATATAATATATACATACATTGTGTAGTCTAATATTCAACCTGATGTTTAGCGCATTATTACTTTAACAGTAGGTTCCCATGGTTTAACAGTGAAAAATACAATACCAAAAACAAAATGAGAGGCAGGACCACACCATGGAATTTAAGGAATAATAAAGCTACAGCTTTACTTGCAAACAGAGGAAGAACACAGAATGGAGATACAAACAAAATGGAATGGAACAGAGACAGAAACAAAAACAGTGTTCAGGAGTTAAAGAACATTATCTGGTGAATGCCGCAACAGGCTTCTGGAAAAATAAAACACATTGAGTTTGAAAATGGAAGAGCAAATATCAGCATAAATACAGCCTATATTAACGGTAGTCTCATTTTATTTCCCCAAATGTATGAAGTTGATATTGATCCAAATCTAAAAAAAGCACAATTTTGCTGATAAGACAAAACTACATGCCGCAGGTAGCAAGGGTGAGTAAGCCAGACAATGCAAGGCAGACTTGCCTTCTTGAACTGCTTGTCGTTGGCCTCTGGTGTGGACGTTACGGGGGTGTCTGTAGCGGATTTTACTGTTGCGTCCCCTGGGGCATCTGTTAGGAAAAACAACCATAAAACAGCATTTTATAAAAACACATGAACAAAGTTCACTCAGAAAGCAAATAATGGGTCAAAGGTTTTGGCATGCCCAGAGAGGTGCTGATCTATAGTATCTGGGGGATCTCAAATACTTAAAATATTATATATTAACATTATATATTAATATTATATATATATTTTTAACTTGGATCTGTTGGATCAGTTTTATAACTCTCTCAGGAAAACAGTTTTTCACCCGCTCTGATCTCCCTTGACATTCTTATAGAGACGTCTTTTAGAGCCAATGATACACTTGTCAATAAGAAGCCTCACAATTGCAGTTAAGGGCTGCTATCCAAATAGCTTCCAAATTCATAGAGAGACCTAATTTTTACCAAAGCCCATGTGGAACCAGATGGTGCCATTGGGAGCCATGGTTAATAACGATAAGCTACATAGGAAATAGGGTGCCATTTAGAACACAGTCCAGGTAACTACCCACAAAACAAAAAGAGGTATCGTTGTATTGGGTTCAAGGTGTTCCGATTATGAAAAAGATTTTCCAAACATTTGAAAAGCATCACGTACAGCTTTTATTTGGACAGCGATTTGTTTCCAATTGGATCCAAAACTTCAGACAATAATCTGTAGTTACACTGGTCTACGTAAATGAGCATTTGGGATAACTGTGCCAAAACGTCACAATACATGGCTCTGTATATATAAGTATACTGTTACACCCCTGCTTGAACTTTATATGCACATTCAGCCAATTGTAACTACAGCAGGCCAGTTCATCAGAGTTTTATTACACCGATATCTGAAGTACTAAATCTAGGACTGCCTTCTGAGCAAAGAGACCAGTGGGCAAGAGGCAAACAGAGAAGCCTGAAAGTTGAAAAAAATCAGGACAGAAAGTGACACATTTGGATACAATCATAGCAATCATCCAATTAATTTCCCAAATTCCCAGATTTTCTAGAAATCCCTGTTGAATGTGCTGGTATTTCTGGCCTACTGCCATTCCCATTCTATCATTTGTCTATGTTCCAAATTCATTAGAAGTAATTATTTGACAGTCTCGCTCATAAGGCACCTCTCTCACTCAGGGAGAACAGGGTTGAACTACCGTGAGTGCAACAGCATAAGGTTATATGGGTCTGTCCACATGAATGCGCTTGATACAACTTTGTGAAATAATCATTTGCGTAAAAAACAAAGCAACCGGGTTTCTTTGTGAAAGAATATTCATTTTTCATGCAAATGATTGTTCCTTCACAAAGCTGTATCAAACGCTCATGCTAGCTCTACTCGTGCTACCCTGTTCTCCCTGAGTGAGAGCGCTGCCTGATGAGAGAGACAGTCAAATAAGTACTTCAAATGATTTAGGAACATAGACAAATAATAGAACTTCCTAAATGTTCCCTTTTAAACAAACTTATATAAAGTTATAAAGGAGTAAAAACCCACACTGCATCTGTTGTTAAGAGCGCTGTCAACCAGAAATTAAACACTGTCATTGTCACATCCAATTTAATTGCAGTTTGTTCAATTTGGTTTTCAGTGGAATTGTGACATTAGAGGATATCAATCAAATTGTGAGACAGTGAGCAACATGCCAGTCTTAGCACCCTTTTGATCAACTTGACGTGAGGAGAAATACTATTTAAAGCCTTTTTGTCAATCATTGCACACTCTGGTTCTAGTGCAATCATTGGTCCTGGCTCCTCCAATGATACGGCAGCATTGAGACAAGAGAAAGGTTTACTGGAAGTCAGTTGGGTTGGGTTTGGAGGTGCCCATGTAGGAACACCTGACATTGTCTTTGGCACCAAACCACTGCTAAACAGATCGACTGTACAAAGATGCTGCTGCAGCTGCACACAGAATGTTGGGTTACCAAAGAGCGTCATGGACGAGGATGTGGGCGGGGCAAGTGTAGGTTGTACACACCTAACAACAGACGCAGACCAGAAGCTTCTTCACTACCCACAATCACACCTGCAAAAAATGTGGAGGGGGGAGGAAGGGAGGAGAAAGGAAGAACATAAAATCAAAAGACTGGAGCAAAGGGGTCGGGGCAGATGCATGGGTAGAGGTCGTCTGATTAGAATTTTTAAAAGCTGATTATTGAGAGACCAAAAAAGCAGATACCGATTAATTGGCTGATTATTATTATTTTTATTTTGTTTAATGAACAATGACCACTTCTAGTGTAGTCGCTGGAAAGCAACGTGGCAGGATAAATAGTCTGATTTATCTAACCCAAATCCCGGGCAGTGCTATGCCAATTTGGACTGCCTCGTGCAGGAGGTCCGGAGAAAATCAGAAAACCCATAGTCAGGTTTGAACCACTGACTATCATGACGTAGACTAGTGTAACTTCTTTATTCAATCAATGAGATTTGTTTTTTCATCGTACCGAATACCGTTTATATGTGTCAATGTATACTTCAATGTTTGTACTCTGTGTGTAACTTCATGTCGCCTGCACCTTCAGCCTTTATCTTGGCCAGGTCACGATTGCAAATGAGAATATGTTGTCAATTCAATCGATTAACCTATTTAAATAAAGGTGAAATAAAAAGAAAATAATAATTAAATAAATACTCTCTCATTTAGAGCTATGTTTCAGTGTGACCACTCTGTAGCTGGAAGAGTGCCCAACAAATGGCTAAACAAACAAATCTTAAATACAATAGACTGTTTGAGAATATAAGGTAAAATCTGGGACACACAACACACACATAGATTTCTTAATGAAGACAGACCTTGCTTTCAATCTATTCACACAAACTCTATTGCATATGACTATACTGCAATCCAGACAGACAATGACTGCTAACATTAATGTATTCTGGCAAAATATCCCAAGATGTTTGCAAATTGACTTTTTTAATCCAGGCCAAAAAGTTGCCGTAGGCTGTGAATTGATAAATAAAAATGCACATCTATTATAGGCACTATAAGATAGTTAACCAAGCTAGCATAATATTTCAGACTTTATATTGGATGTTATTTCCTGACTAAGAGTAGAAGGGAAGGGGAAGAAATGTTGGTTGTTAAAAATTGGGAGCCAGGTTTTCAGAACTAAGCAGCGAACATGCCTTACTCTAAAGCTACACCCATAGTCTAATGTTAACCATGTGCAACAAGAGATAGTGAAAAATAATTGTATTTCCTGAAAGATACATTTTAAACAAGCTAGGAAATTCTCGGGAGACTAGGTTCTTTAGATACCGCAACGTGCGACAGGTGGTCAAACAGTCTCCTCGTGGTTTGCCATCTAATTTGAACTGTGGAAGACGTGCAACCCAGTAAAAATACAGATTACCGATTGATTTGAAAAATCTAAATCAGCACTAATCAATTAGAACAAGCGCATTAATCGGTCAACCTCTATTCAAGGCCCTGTTGACAAACCTAGCTGGTTGTTGTGGCCAAATCCAGCAAGTTAAATACAATTGGCTGTGTGTGAAATCTGGGTATGTATCTGTTATCCTTCTAAAAAATAACAGCTAATAACTTGGCTGGATTTGACATATGGCGTTAGGAAGTAAGTTGTATCAGCACATGACACACTAAATCGAATACCGTATTTCCTCAAATAAAAACCGGGGCCTTTTTTTACCTCAGCTGCAGAAGGTAGGGTAACCGGCTTTTATTTGAAGCAGTCTTTTGTTAGAGGCAGGCCTTTATTTCTAATTCATTCAGTTTGATAAGTATAATTGGCTATATTTTAGTAATCTCAACACATCTTGCAACCATTCTAGGTAGTTGAAAAAAGTTGTTGAAGATTCAATTGCTTGCACTGAATGGGAGCCATGTTATTTCCAATGTAGTTACTGCCATCTACCTGTACGTTAATACAAACAACACCAAGCTGAGTAAAACATACAGCCGCATTGACTGAAATACCGGTAGAACAATAATACTTAGCAATACTCATTCCTTCTCCCGCAGGCCTCCATTCCATACATTTTCCATCCAACCTCAGTTGCGACTACCCTGAGTTAGCGTTTCCTCCCGGTAATGAGTAGCGTCACTTGTGCTAAATAAATTTGAAACAAAAACCTACGGAATGGCGGCTCGCAGCAGTAGTGAGTATCGCTGCTTTAGATAAGTATCATAATCCAAAAATAGCATGAATATATTGTTGAATCTATGAAATTAAAGTGGTAGAAATGTGCATTATGCTTAACTGGAATGCACATTATATGAAACGCACCTAGGAGATTATCCACACTTAATTTTTTCCCGTTTTTTATTTAAGACCGGCCATTATTTGTCCGTGTTGACCACGCCCCTGGCCACTATCAGAGGCCTGGCGATTAAGTGACTACCGGTTTTTATTTGAGGAATTACGGTAATGAACACAGTAAGCTTGTAGGCATGTCAGCAAATGGCACAGCCAAACCAGATACCCTATGGACTGTGGTGGATCTCTAACAACTACAGTACAATGCCATAGATCGCTGCACACCACACATTTTAGGTAGGTTCACCACCCCATTTGTTATGTTTAAACACATTCACATCCACTTGGGTTCCCAGTGAATACAGCATTGGTCTTCTGTATTCATAGTTCCTAACGGCAATTCAAAATGCTGAATAATGCATAAATAAATACACAATTCAGGCCATCAAATCCCACTTTAAATTAAGATTACCAATGACATCACCTCATTCATCACTTGTCATTCATCAACAGAGATTAAATTAAATCCTGCAAACTGAAGATCTTTGTCCCACAGGGCTGTACTACATGCACATCAGTATGCCTATCCTTGAACTTACCAGTGGAGAGGATGCTCTTCAGGAAGGTGAAGTTCTCGCCGATTTTATCAAAGTCCGGGAATTCAGGTAACAGCTTTGCAATCTCCTCTAACTCGGGCAGCATTTTGGTTAGTTTTTCTGTATACAGAAGAGAAGCCACAAGGTATTTAAGACACAAGGTATTTAACAACAGTGAATCACATTTGAATGTCAAGATTACAGTCTCTGGCGGGAGCATGGCACACTTACCCAGGTCAATGTGTTCACTCATCTCCCAGACAAAATCTGGTATTACCCAGTTGTATTCACTCATGTCAGGAAGCATGTCCTTCCACTCGTCATATGTCTGAGGCAACAAAACAAGAAGTTGCTTTTCAATTATGGTCAAACTACCATTTCAGAAGGTTTAAAATAGACAAAAATTACAATCGGTTAAAGATGCAGTCTAGAATTTGTGCCCGTAGCAAGACACCTGTTTATTTTGAAATCCATCGGACCAACGGTTCGAGAGATATGCGCATAACACATAGACAGACATTCCTGCAATTTATAGATAATGTTTTAAAACCTCCTATATTGGTCTAGAAGTGTGAAGTTATTAACAGACGTGGCCAAAGGTATTGGTACTCTTCATTTTATTTAAAAAAAAAGCACCACTCACACACCACTCAAAACTTCAACAAGATCCAAGCTGGCGTTCAAGCTCAAGAAGCGCTTTCAGTTTGCACCATCTGTCGCTGTTTGACTGAAAATAGTAGAAGACCCAGGAAAATCTAACTTGTGAGGAACCCAAAACTGCCTGACTGGAGTTTACCAAAACGCATGAGAACAAGCCATAGCTCTTCTGGGAGAATGTCCTTCGGACATGTTTGTTAAAATACAACAACTCCATTATTACAAGTCAATAAATTCAGCATTCAAAGAAAAAAAAAACATCCCTACAGTGAAACACTGAGTAGGCCCATAGATGTTTTGGGGTTGTTTTACTGCATCTGGCACTGGGTACCTTGAATATGTACAGGGCAGAGGAAGTTGAAATCAGAGGACTATCAGTGCATTTTGGAGCAAAAAATACATCCCAATGTCAGAAAGCTCTGTCTCAGTCGCAGGTCATGGGTCCTCCAGCAGGGTTATTACCAGAAACATACCTAAAAAATCACCCACAAATGGATGACAAGAAAACATTGGACCATTCTGAAGGGGCCTTCTGAGTCCTGATCTAATTCCCATCGAACATCAGCGGAAAGATCTGAAACTCGCAGTTGGGAAAAGGCACCCATTAAACCTGAGAGAACTGGAGTGATATGCTCAAGAAGAATAGGCCTAACTACCAGTCAAGTAGTGTAGTAATCTCAGTTAGAGCTACAAACAGCACTTGACTGCAGTTATTGTCTCCAAAGAATGTGCAACAAAACATTAGGTTAAGAGTTGAAATCATTGTTTTTCCTCTTTCAACAATGGTTATCTGAAAGGAAACACGTCATCATTGCTTTGCACAAAAAGGGCTTCACAGGCAAAGATACCGCTGCTAGTAAGATTGTACCTTAATCAACCATTTTTCAGATCATCAAGAACTTCAAGGAAAAGTTAAATTGTTGGCAGCAGGCACAATGAGGCGAATAATTTTTGGAGGAAGGCCTGGTGTCACGAAGGGCAGCAAAGAAACCACTTCTCTCAAGAAAAACATCAGAGACAAACTGATATTCTTTTTTCTAATGCTCATTTTCTGTCTACACTGTCGATCAAGAACAATCACTACAATATCCTTCAGATTTTATTACTGTAACGTGTTATTTATAAATAAAAATGTTCAGACAATTATATGCTTATTTCCTGCATTTTAGACCGGTGAGTACACCCACGTTATTTATTAAATTAATATAACAAATGTAAAATCTTTAAAATACAGATTTTTGGAGAGTCTGTGTCTTGAAAACACAGACATCTAAAAGCTAACGCGACCTCTGGTAAAAGGTACAGGGATTGGACTGCTGAGGACTGGGTTAAAGTCACTTTCTCTGATGAATCCCCTTTCCAATTGTTTGGGCCATCCGGAAAACACCTTGTCTGGAGAAGACAAGGTGAGTGCTACCATCAGTCCTGTGTCATGACAGCAGTAAAGCATCCTGAGACAATTCATGTGTGGGGTTGCTTCTCAGTCAAGGGAGTGGGCTCACTCACAATTTTGCCTAAGAACACAGCCATGAATAAAGAATGGTACCAACACATCCTCCGAAAGGAACTTCTCTTAACCATCCAAGAACAGGTTAGTGATGACCAATGCCTTTTCCAGCATGAGGCAAACTAAGTGGCTCGGGGAACAAAACATCAAAATGTTGGGTCCATGAAACTCACCAGAGCTTAATCCCATTGAGAACTTATGGTCAATCCTCAAGAGGCGGGTGAACAAACAAAAACCTACAAATTCTGAAAAACGTCAAGCATCAATCATGCAAGAATGGGCTGCCATCAGTCAGGATGTGGCCCAGAAGTTAATTGACAGCTCGCCAGGGTAGATTGCAAAGTAGAGATTGACCGATATGGATACTTTGTGCCGATACCAATTTTTTCATGACCGATACGGGCTGACAATTTTTGAAGCCAATACTGCTTTTGCTCCCTCAATTTACATCATAAAAATGACACTACGACGATTACAAATGTTATATGTCTCAATTTAAAAAGGGAACATTTATTGAACTTAAAATATATAACTAACAAATAGTAAAAACTGGTGAGTTAGAACAAGGGGCAGTGCATGGTCTGCACGTGAACTGTAGTGTCTCCAGCAACACAGAGCTGCCTGTGTGGACGCCTGTCTAAGTAATGCCGGGAAAATCGGTGAACGCAGCGGGTATAAGTAAAACCCCAAATATTGGCCCGATATATCAGCCGGCCAATAGAAATCGGTCTATTACTATTGCAGAGGACTTGAAAAAGAAGACCTGCAAATATTGACTCTTTGCTAGGGACAGGAGAAAAAAAAATGATAATGCAATGTATCGCAATAATATTTTAGCCAATATTAGTATTTCTCATATGCAAAAATCTATATTTTGTTAGTATATTTTTGTGAGCAAAGCAGTAAATAGATTGCCAGAAAATGCCAATAAATATGGCATAAATATGCACAAAAGCATTGTGATAAAATCAATACATGTCGTACTGGCACAAAAGCATTGTGATAACATCAATACATGTCGTATTGGCACAAAAGCATTGTGATAAAATCAATACATGTCGTACTGGCACAAAAGCATTGTGATAAAATCAATACATGTCGCATTGGCACAAAAGAATTGTGATAAACTCGTAGGTCCCTTTGTCAATAAAAGCCTTTGAAACTTACGGAATTCTTGTTATTATACCACAGTAACTACTGACAAAAAGATATAAAATGACTGAAGCACCTAACTTTTAGGGATGGGACGGTATGAAAATTTCATATCACGATTATAGTGACCAAAGTTATCACGGTTATCAATATTATCACGGTTTTGTTAAAATGAGATGGAAATGTAAAAAAACGGATACACACACACTGAAAACATTTCAACAAGTTTTATACTTGGAAATCAACTAACTACAAATACAATTAGCAGCTCTAAGCACTTTTTATTTTACTATAGTCTACCATTTAGTACTAAAGCCTACTATCCGATGTGATATCATTATGAATTCCCCATAAATTGACGACTGATAATCTTGTTAGAGTTAGGGAATAGCTTTACCATCTGCTGAAGTAAACGAAAGGGCTAGTTAACAGGATGATTTTTCACTTGTGCTCTGAATTTGACTCTGTAATGGCATATTCAGGTAACACATACATTACATTCATTGCTAATCATTTAATTTATTGTGATGGCAAACAGAGTATCATCAATAAACTATATATACTACAAAACAGTCCTATTTTTTATATTTGGTAGATTACCAGTTGCTGGCAGGAATATTTTTTGCCTTATAGGCGTTAACTTACATGGTGGCTTGAATACTGTGCCAGTATACTGTGACAATCTCTTTGGATGATTCCCATTGCCTGCTGTTTTGAATCTCTCAGATGAAGGAATGGAGTTGACCGTGTGTTAGTGAAGATTTTTTTTCGGATGTCGCCAGCGACAGATGTGTACTGAGAGTAGCTTGCGTTGGAATGCATTGTCTGACTTTGTTGAGGAAGACCAGCACACATCGTTTGAATGTTTGGATTTGGTTAGAGAGCAATGTCTTTGAATTATATATGCAAGTTATTTATATTCATTACAGTATATGAAAATAATAACACGTCTAAACGTATCTTATGTTCTATTTTGCCTGCTGCATTTTTATGTGCGCACGATAGACTGTGCTTAAATCTGCTATAGCATCGCGACCAGCATTTCAAACAAACTACTGAATAAAAGTAACTCCCAAGATGCCTGGCTCTTGAGTCGGTAGAAAGAAATGTTCCAAAGTAAAACATGGCCCCACTACGCTTGCGCTAATGAAACAGAACGAGAACGTGGAGATTTACTGCTCAATGAGAGTGGGTTGTTATCGTTGCTATGCGGTAGGCAAAAAATGCGCAATCTAATAGGTACTGATCACAAGTAATACGTTTTAGTAAACAAAACTGTAAGGACACAAATAAAATATATTTTCTATATTAGCTAAGTATATTAAATATAAACAACACTCAAACTAATTAAGCTAACTAACGAACAAAGTAAGTGTGTTGCTGTGAACTCATGAAGCTCCCGCAATCACCTGGTATTACTGTATCTGGCTGTTGCTAACTAAAATGTTGCACAGAGAAAGCGTTTATAGCTTCTTTCGACAAAATACAATGGAACAAAAATAGCATGACTGCCGCAATTGTTTAAGACCTTAGAAAATGAGATTTAAGACTTAAAGACAGTTTTAGACCGTAAATTCTGGAAAACGATATTGGCTATAAGACTTTAAGGATCTGCGGACACTAATCACATGCAATATTTTATGTCCCTGAAATTATTTCTGTGGTAAAAATAAAAATATGTGTCACAAGTTTCCTATGAATTAATACAATAAATTAGCCCTAAATGTAACCCTTAATATTCTGAACATGTTCATTCGTCTTGGCTCAAATCTACTTGCTGTTAAACTTATCATCCGGATACTTTGCGTTTAATTACAAGTTGAAGTGAGATAATTAAATATTTCATCTCGAATCAAAATTGATTGTCCAATTATTTGCCCAAGTTAGTTTTGGTATTGTATAAGAATAAGAAATTGTTCTTAGTCAACTCACCTGGTTAAATAAAGTTTAAATTAAAAAAAAAATTAAAATATTGAAGTAAAAGTTTATGCATTCGCTGTATAACAGTGGCTGGTTGTCACGAAGATGACAGATTTGACGTGTTTCCCCCTTTTGCAGCGACATTCCTCTGCAGACAAGGGTGCCCATCCTCGGTTAATGGCCCTCAGGACTCTTGTAATAGCCAAAATATGACCACATCTCAGATTTTGTCCTATTGGATGGCTGAAAAATCTCCCGAGTGCTGTCACTGCCTTCCGCCTTGACTTCTCGTGCAAAAAAACAAAGTTGCATGCGCGCACCTGCGTTAGACTGATTCTGGCTGGACAGGATTTACCGTGAGTTTTCAAAATCACGGTAATCAAAGACGGTTTTAATGAAAATTAAATTTTAAATGGTAATACTAACCGTACTGACATTTTATTGTGGTTTACCGTGAAACCGGTAATCGTCCCATCCCTAACTTTGCGGAGACCAATACATGTGTCATTCTCTAAACTTTTGACCACAAATGTACACAATTTTCAGGGACCCTTTATAGCTCAAAAGCAACACTTTTACAACCAGTGGCCAAACACCAGACTGCATCTTTAAAGTAACAGGAGGAATTTTGTAAGAGATGGTGCATGAGACCATAATAGGCTATTGTCTCCAATTCCTAGTAGTGTCTATTTTCTTTAAGAAGTGGTACAGTGATAAGCATAGTGCCCTATGCTTTCAATGCATTTTTTTCTCAAAAGTTAGGTAATCTGTGCTGCCAGCCTGGCACCTCAAGCGACCTGTAAAATCACACCTTGGCATGGCACCAGTCAGATACCGAAAAAGTTATTTGTATTTCACTGGGTGTGGAAAGAAGTCGGCTCAAACAATCAGAGAAGTAGTACTATGTTGATCTCTGCATTCAAAGGGAACATTGTGGTAAATAATTGCATCTGTGTGTTCTAGATATTAGCAGGCAGGTCTAGCCAGTTACTCTCAAGAGTATCACCTATTATGGAGATTTGACATACAGTATAACAAAAGGGAATATCTCATCTTGTAGAAGTTAGTGGAATTAGAGCAAAATTGTTACTATCACTATTGGTGACACATACACACACATATACATATACACACATATATATATATGATTTAATATTGGCTTTACACCAATCAGCCATAACATTATGAGCACCTGCCTAATTTTGTGTAGGTACCCCCAACAAACGGTGATGCACTGTGCTCTGACTCCTTTCAGAACCAGCATTCACTTTTTCAGTAATTTCATCTACAGTAGCTCGTCTGTTGGGTCAGACCACACGGGCCAGCCTTTGCTCCCCATGTGCGTCAATGAGCCTTGGCCGCCAATGATGAGCCTGTCGCAAGTTCACTGCTTTTCCTTCCTTGGACCACTTTTGATAGGTACTACTGACCACTGCAGCCAGGAAACAACCCACAAGAGCTGCAGTTTAGAAGATGCTCTGACCCAGTCGTGTAGCCATCACAATTGGATCCTTGTTAAAGTTGCTCAAATCTTTACGCTTGCCCATTTGTCTGCTTTTAAAACATCAACTTTGAGGACAAAATGTTATCTTGCTGCATAATATGAAAAATGTGCAAGCGTAAGGATTTGAGCAACTTTGACAAGGGCCAAATTGGGCATGTGGTCAAAACGTTATGTGTTGCAGATAAGTGTGTATATATTTAAATAAATCAATAGTAGTCATTTGTTAGATAATACAATGCTGGTGTTTTTTCACATGAATAGAAGCTGACTGAATTGTGCATCATTTTAGTTAGTAGGACATGACAGAGGAATTATCCTTGCCCCCATCTGCCAATAATAATATATGGGATTTAGAAAGAATCATGTCTCTAGTTACATAGAGGGGTGCGTTGTCTGTTGACAAAATGAATTCTGGATTTCAGGATATGCTCATATATGCTATGCACCTAAGATTATTATAATATTTTTTTCCTATTTTTCTTCTCGCCCAATTGGCCTTGTCCAATGTTTCCCACCAATCCTGCCTTGTCAGCAGCTCCACATCTCCCTAGACAAATATGGGATGGTGAAGGGTGCACACATGGTTCACCCAACCACATGTTGTAGAGCCGTCTGATTATTATCTTACTGCTCATCCAACATAGAAGCCTTTAGTCAGATCATGTTTGGGATGATTATGCTCAACAACTTTACTTCCGCGATTGAAATTACAGGCACAAAATCTGCATACAAGGAGTTGCTGGATAGCGACATGGCAAGGTAGATAATCCAATTTATCTATCCCAAATCCTTGGCGCCACTCGGAAATTTGCGATGGCTCCACCTAGACGTTCCGGGCAAAGTTGGTAATACCATAGTCGGGCTCCAAACACTGACTATCATCACATAGCCCACTATGCCATGCGGACCTCCCCCAAAACAAATTCTAATGCAAACATTTTGTGAAAGAATTTCATTCCACTATTCCTGAAGCTATATTATGGGTATTTTCTTAATATTATTTATGCAAAAAAATTGATATGGTATACCCTTTATGCAACACAATTCAAGTACAAAACACCTGTACAACAGTATCGGGAAGTCAACAAGCCGCAGGTTAACTGCAGTCTTGCACTTCTTGTCAGGGCAGCTGGCCCTAAATGTTAAGCTCTCTCTGGTACCTTTTTAACAGTGTACCCGCCTCCAACTGCCGAACCCAGCAAGATGTACCGGAGCTTTAGTAGCCGTGAAGCCAGACGTAACATCCAGAAGTTTCGATGCTGATGGTAACGCCAGCCCCCTTGGCTGCCAGGGGGAGGCTTGGGGGGCCGCATGGGAAGTCGGGACATTGAGGTGAAGTGGCGGGCTGCCGAGCGGTGCGGAGGGTGCTGTGGATAGGCACTGGCATTGTACCGGTGGTGGATGGCACGGGACAATGGGTGCAGCTTCTGCAAGGGCATCCTGAACCTCACCCCCATGTTGGGGGACACCAGATTCCTGCAGGCCATGCTGATAGGACATAGACATGAAGATGTTGATGAAGATTTAGACTCACAAGGAAGGTCAACGTTAGCTAAAATGTTGATTAGAGAAGTAGTAATTTAATGTGATCGGTGACAAGAATCTCAGAATTTAATTTTTGATTGCATCTTTTTTGGGTATCACAATCAATATAATGTCGTTGGCTGCTAGATGGAAACGATGAGCCTGACATTCCTACTAGGTGATTTCTAGTTGTTTTCCACCAACGCAACCCTTACAGCTAGCTTATAGAGCATCAACAGAGGATAACACACTTATCCAGCCAACTGCTCTATAGTGATAGCTAGCTAAACGTTAGCTTGCCAATTACATAGACAAATTACATTACGAACAGTGTTATTGCTAGGTAGCGAACGTTTGTTACAGAACTGTCATAAACTAGCTACTGCCGTCCAAAATAGTTTAGTTATATATAATAGGTTAACTCTTAGTTACACTAACTGTTAATATTGTTATCAACATTGCTGTCTAATGTTAGCTCAAAACAACACAGGTAGCAACCCTGTAGCCACTTTCTGTTCCTACACCTGTCCTCATTTCTTCGTTAGCACACGTTAAACTAGCTAACTACAGTGGCGCAAAGGTTGAAATTTTTAAACAATGTGAACACACTTACCAGGCGACTGCGCTTCCAACTCGTAGCATAATACTATAACCAACCAGGGGTAAGTGGAAAGGTGTAATAATGTTGCACTTAGGCACAGTTCAAATCATCTTTACAGATGGTACACATCGGTTAGCTTAATAGCTAACAAGGACACTGCACAAGCAATCGGAATGACAGCTTCACTTCCTGGACGCCGTCTAAATCAGCATTGAAAAAACACCATACATGGTACATAAAGTTCCTATCGCTGAAAAGCAACAATACTCATAATTTTAGGTTTATATTTATTAATTACTATATCAGACAATTACTATATCTGATATATTATATCTGATATATTAATTACTATATCAGGGTTGTTGTCCAGCTTAGCTCTTTAAAAGGCGTGGCACATTTTCACATTTTTTCCTGTAATATAAGGCAATATAGTGTGATCATATAATACATAATATGAAAATAATGTTGTTTTTATTTCAACAAGATTTTAAGATTGTATATTTTTATAACCATTTATATATATATGCACACACACACACAATGGTATATAATACAATAACCACATATATAGGCTACCAAGATAGAAGTGTACCATTGCTGTCCTGTACAATGTGAATATGATAAATCAACAGATTTAAAAGTTATAAACCTCACATCATGTTTTATTTCCAAATATTCCTAACTGAAACGCATAGATTTGGGATTCCTCCCAGAGAGCAGTCGATACACAATATATACCGATCGACACACAAACACGGGGAAGCCTGAATGATTGCAATTGTGACTTTCAGAAACATTGAAATGATAACAAATGTAAATAAATTTCTAATTTCTAATAGCATAATAACAAGTGATTATTTCTAGACAACTTTTTCATACAATGTTCTCTATACATTTGACACAATTCTACCTGGTGACCTGTAGATGGAGTAGCAAGTACAATATTATATTTGGATATTCCTGTCTGCTTGTATTACTTGTAATAAAACAATCAAACAATGAATCAATCAACTTTTATTTGCAGACTCAGGGTCCATTAGAAAAACAAACACACACAGTCAGCAATACAATGCATATATCATACAGGTAATAATAAATAAATAAATAAAAATATGTATAAAATGGGAAACATCCCCAGCAGTTATAAAAGGCATTTATACAAGTGCTTCCACATAGCTGACTGGTAATGCACATTACTAAGACACAGATTTGCTAGCACCATGATAATAAAGTTTCAAGAATTATCTAGCCTCCCAATAAATTTCTAAATCAGTTTTCTCAATAGTGCATGAAAAGTGTTGACTCTTGCCTGGCAAAACAAGTCACTTGCACTACACCACCTAGGTTTCCTGAGTAATATCCTCATGCAGTCATTGTAGGCAACTTAAAAATTATGTATGCTTGCCTTTTTAACTGTAGCCCATAAAGGGGAAGTATAAAAGACAGTGCAGTACACTCTAAACAGTGTCATCTTAATATGATCAGAGCACATGTAAAATCTCCTGGCCAACATGTTAGCTTGTGCATATAAAGAACGACATTGTCTATACATTTCCTCATCATCAGATATTCTATCCGTTAAAACGTGCCCCAAATATTTAGTTTTTAAACTAATTTCTACCACTTTTCCAGACAGATAAAAAGTAGGGAAGTCAAGATCCTTATCTTCTTTCGATCTACACATAATGACAACACTCTTTTTAGCATTGTATATAACATCATGTTTTGCCCAATACTCTGCACATAGGTTCAGCACCTGTTGAAACCCAGCACTGCTAGGGGACACAATTGCCAGATCATCGGCATACATCAAATGATTTATTAAGGTGTTACCAATCATACAGCCAGTTTTGCAGCATCTTAACTGTTCAGAGAGATCATTCATATACATGTTGAAGAGGGTCGGTGAGAGAAATCCCCCTTTACCCCATTACGTACACCAAGGGGTGCTGAGACAGTATTGCCCCATTTGATCCGCATACTCTGGTTGGCATACCAGTATGACAGGATTCTAATTATGGTGGGAGGCACAACCCTTTGACTCAGTTTGAGAAACAGCGTATAGTGATTGACTCTGTCAAAAGCCTTAGAGCACAGGTGTCAAACCGGTTCCACAGAGGGCCGAGTGTATGCTGGTTTTTGGTCTTTCCTTTCAATTAGAGCCCAATTAAGACGTAGACTGCCAGGTGAGGCGAGATCCTAACCAATTAGTGACATTCAATCATTCAGGTACAAGGTAAAAGCGAAAACCTGCAGACACTAGGCCCTTTCTGGATCTGGTTTGACACCCCTGCCTTAGAGGCATCAATAAAACCAATAAAAACACTAGAGTTTTTCCTTCTATACGTTGCAACTACTTCTTTCAAGGCATATATACGTAGCTCAGTACCATGCTTAGCTTTAAGACCAAACTGGTTATCTGGGGTGCACACATATTTAGACATATAATCTAAAAGTATTGTTTCCAGA
Source organism: Umbra pygmaea (assembly GCA_016801145.1). Classification (NCBI taxonomy): domain Eukaryota; kingdom Metazoa; phylum Chordata; class Actinopteri; order Esociformes; family Umbridae; genus Umbra; species Umbra pygmaea. The sequence goes on from JACXGM010004718.1 coordinate 36,732, forward strand.
ATTTTTTTGATATCACACTGGTTAATTTGATTGGTCTATAGTTATCCAGGCTCCCAACCTTGCCAGCTTTGGCTTTAATAACAGGCACAAGCAGAACAGATAACATATAATCTGGCAACACACCATGTGTTATAAGGCCTGTAAAACAGATAGCAAGAAGTGCTGCAACCTTTGGGATTGCATACCTAAGGTGCTCTGCAGTAATTGAATCTGTGCCACTTGCCTTATTCTCCAATAGCTTTGTTATTGCCAGATAGACCTCTTCTTCTTCTTCTTCTTCTTCTTTGGTTTCTGGCAGATCGCGACCGACGTAATGGTGCATATACCGCCACCTACTGTACCGGAGAGTGCGGCCGGACACGGCCCACCCAAGTCACAACCACCCCACCACTCCACGACCCTAGAGAATAACCCCCCCACCCCCTACCCCACCCCCCACTACCTACCCTCCCCTGTCC